>BTHU01000002.1:1653907-1888907 GCA_036184795.1 Tokudaia tokunoshimensis
AAAAGAGTGCACTTTGCTCTCTTTAGAAAAACAGGAGGTTAAAGGTGACTTATCCAAACATCAAACCTGGCAGTCAGCCTGGCAGACATGTCTCATGCGGACATTGGCACATCCATGACATATGACATCTGGGCCCCAAAGATGGGAATTTTGTCTTCAACCCACTCTACCACTGATGGACTGTTACAAAGTTTTGTACAAACAGAGCAAAAAGGACAACAGCAACTGTCCACAATAGCATCCCTTTCTAAAGATATTTTAAATAGGTTTGGCCAATATCCTGTGTCAATGAATTTTTGGATGGCTTGAATTTTTGGTGCATGCCAAGGACAGAAAAGGAATTGCTAGGAAACATATCACAAGCCTCACAAGCAGAGAGACTGACTGGAGAAGAGGGCAGCCCTGCCTTTCCACGAAGTGGAGGAGGGACAAAGGCAGGCTCAATGGGCTTCCTATCAATGGGCTTGGGGTCAGCCCTCTCTCTTCATTTTATTTAAAGGGAACTCTAGGTGATTAGAGAGCACCCTTAATCCTTTTAATTCCTGTGATGAAGGTGAATCAGAGTCAAAAGGAAACATTTACAATTTTACCTCCATCTCAGTGGTGGAGGACAGAAGGAATCAGGGACACAGGAGGGGCTTGAGGCCACTGTATGCTGCAGGCAGGAAATCTGGCCTGTCTTACACATGCAAGGAGCTTACAATACCAAGGAGAGGAGAGGAGATTGTATAGTGTTGACCCTTGAGGCATGAGCTCTGCAGGATCTACCTACGTGGGCAGGACACCAGAAAAGAGGCCAGGTCTGCACCTGGGGTAGGACTTGTCACAAGTCTGCACTTGTCACAAGTCTTTGTGTCTTGAGACTGGCCTTGGTGTCTTGGTCTGTCCGTTTCTATTGCAGAGTAGCACAGCCTAGGTGTCTAAGAAGATGCTGGTGAACACGTTCTCCATAGGGGCTTTTTTCCTGAGCTTATGATATCTTTTAAAAGGCACTACTCCCATTATGAGGGCTACCATTGTGACTTAATAGTTTCTCAAAGGCTCTCTCCTAGCACTATCCCTTCTGGGCTATCAATTTGGGAGCACACAAGTGATCATATAGGAACATGTACGCCTGTGGCCACAACTCCTGTCAGACTGCAGTCACTGGGGGAAGATAGCAACCAAGAGTGGGTATACTGGCAACTCCTTGATCAATCTGCTTTTAGAATGAGATAGGAAAATCTCTGGGCAGCCAGAAATGCCTGTGCCCAAGAGAAACAATGCCATTCTGGAACCTTCTTTGTTTCACAGGCCACATGGTAGCTTCATGGACTCCACTTACTGAATTGCTTTGGACAGCATTCGTTGTGTATCTGGAACTCAGCCTCCTCCACTGTAAAGAGTACACCAGGGTGCCACCTCCTCAGAACATAGAGATGAGTTGAATGGAGTTGGTAGGTTCATGGCCTGTCCTGTGTGTCATTCTGGATGTCAGAGTCTCTCCTATGCCTCCCCCTGCTTCTTCTCTGCTAGTCTTCCTATCAGAGTGTCAGCTTCAACTGTTCCCACAGAGAGCCTCATGTCTAAAGTCTTTTGCTTCTGATTATAAGTTGTGTGGCTCCTTCTCTTACACACCTGTGTTTCTAAACTGTCATTGGGTTAGAACTCATATTCATCAATCTTAGGACCTACTTTGGGGAGGAGACTGTAACTGGCACTCTCCTCGCAAATATTAGAAAGACAGGTGCCTGAACAGATTCCATCAAGGGCTCAAGGGTCCCAAATCCTTGTCATGCTTATGGGCCACAGCTCAAATTCCCAGGGCCATCCAGTGGTTGCACAGGAGGACCAATAGGATCTGCACTCTCTGTCTGGTGACTCAGATTGAGTACCTAGTATCTCTTATACCCTTCACAGCACAAACACATGTCCCTGCCTCTGATTTCATGGCACAAATTTGTACTTCCAGTTCCCATCTACTGTGTGCTGGCTATTGTATGCCCTCTATGCATCCTGCCCACCATGTGAGCTGAGTCTTCCAAGAAAGTAGCAAGATAATTCATCTAGCAGATGGAAAAGGTTGTAATCAGAGCCATACCCCCAGTGCCTGGGATGGGTTGGACTTGTCTTCTTCCCAAGGATAATGACCTGTCACCTGAGCTACTGCAAGGTCCCTGCTTCTGGAAGGTCCCCTTCAAGCCTACTCCCTTCACCCTATCACACCCTGTCTGCTAAGAGCAGACCACCCAAGCTTAGACTTCCTTTTGAAACATTCTTGGTTTCTGATTTTCAGGTAGTGTCCCTGAGGTACAGAACACAGGAGTCCCTCATCTGCCTCCTTCATGGTCCTTGTGAGAAAAATGGATTCTGTCTGAATGGGAGTCTAAATGCTGATTAACTTCACCAGAGGGGAAGGGAGACAGATGGTACTAAGTGCCACAACATGTCAGAATCCACTACCTTTTCAAGGTAGATAACATAGCAGAGCTTGCTTCTGCAGAGGAAGCTTGCTTCTCTACCCAAAGGGGCCAACAAAAGCCAGAAAGCAGAACATCTAAGAGGGGCGCTCTAATCCAGTAAGTATAGACTAACTCTGGGATGCTCATTGAAACGTCTCAGCTCAAGTTGCCACCAGCTTCATCTTTTACAGAAAGACTGCAGGATGTGGACATCATTGTGCTTCTTTGGCCTCCACACTACACACTAGTAGTTCTCCCAAGAAGCCTTCCCATACCAGCTGACCCTTTGCAAGGCTGCTTGCTGGTGACTGGAATACCATCCCACACTGTCCAGGTTGTCAGAAAATCACCCACAGACCCCTTTGTGTTATTTCCAAGGCCACTGTCTCTCTTGTATGATCATGGTGGGACCCACAACTACTGATTATCATCCCTACAGGTGGAGGACACATGACGAGGGCAGGACTTTGTCATCTGATGCAGATCCCACCATAGGGGGACAGGGACCTCAGCTCCTCATCTGAGCTTTGTTTGGAACCAAGATTATGGGGTAGAGATAGAACACATGGAGAGGAATAAAGCACATGGCAGAGATGATGGAGCACATGGAGAGGGATGGACCACATGGAGAGGGATGGAGCACATGGAGAGGGATGGAGCACACAGAAAGAGGATTTGTGATATGGATTTCTGTAGCAGGTGCAGGGCAAGAACCCTGGAGGAAGCTAGAGACCATCTGCAGGGTTCACTCAAATACCCTGTTGTATTGGTATAGCGTGGTCTTCAAGGACCCAGGAATTGAGGAAAGATGTATATTACTTTCATTTCTTTTTCTCTAAATTTTGTTTTTGTACCTTTGCCAAAATGCTTTTATGCAACCATATTAAATGATCCCAACAGTTGATTTAGCAGGCATAATTCAATAGTGTTATGGAACATAAACAAATATGTAGGAAATATGCACTTGCACACAAGAGCATCCTTTACACCATGTTAATAACAGTGAAAATGTAAAACAAATTTGCATATGGGTTTCTAAGAACCTGTAGAGCACACAAAATTATTAGCATTTGATCAGGCCAGGCCAAAGGACAGAGCATAAGAGAACCTGCTCTCTGCCTGTTTGGGGCCAATTTCATTTGTCTTTCTGGGTTGGTTAATCACATCCCGATGATGCTCTGAGATGCACTGTCTCTAAACTCAGACACATGGGAATGTTTTCCTCCTTTGGGATTTGACAGTGACCAGCATAGATGTTAGTTGAGCACTTAACACACATTAAATGGCATATTTTCTTATAAATTAGATATTATTTTTAATTGCAGTTAGAAAATATAATTAAGTTAAAGATGTGTATGTAGGTAGATTTAATGATGTATTTTATTTAAGGCTATAGCAAGGACACAGGCAAATATTTCTCAGGTAGGGTGGGCTGTGTAATAATCACTATTTTGAGTGTGAGTTTTCAACTGACTTATGACATCCAAGTTTCACATTGTTGTTCTAACCCCTAGTACCTTAGAGTGTGGTATTTCTTGGAAATAGGTTCATTGGAAGGTGGAAAGTTAAATTAAGATGGGGTCATTAGCACGGGCTGGAGCAGTGTGATGGTGTACCTTTTTGTTACTTTTCTATTGCGATAAAATACCTCAGCCATGGACACTTATAGAAGGAAGAATTCATTTAGCTTATGCTTCCAGAGGGCTAAGAGTCTGTTACCATCATGGTTAGGAGGAGTGGCAGCAGGCAGGCATGGTGACTGGAGCAGCAAGCTAGAAGATTATATCTTTCACCACAAGCCCCAAACAGAGTAAACATGAAATGGTCTTTAAACTCTCAAAACCCACCCTCAATGATAGACGGCCTTCAGCAAGGCCTAACCTCTGCGAGTAGAGCCAGCAACTGGGACTAAGCAGTCAAAGACCCAAAATACTGGGGACATCATATTCAAACCGCCACAGACACAGATAGGCAAACAGGAACAATACCACATGACAAGGAAGACAGGTATTGGCTAGACTGCCTACAAGTCACAGGGCACCAGAAGCTGCCAAGTGCCAGAGGAGTTGGTGAAGCAGGGTCAGGTCCACCTTCACAACCTCAACAGGAGCTGGCTCTGCCACCCTGGAGCTAAAACTGCACCCTTGGAAGCTATTATCACCAGTGAGTGACTCTGTGCCTCAGCCACCCTTGGAGGCTAGGCTACCGCTACATGGAGACTCGTCCTAGCCCTCACACCTCTTTGTGGCTTGGTTCCACGGCTTCTTGGGGTGCAAAGGGTGTTGGGAATACACCCTCCCTCCAGTTGCATCAGGTTCCCAGGTGTCCCTGACTCAGCTTCTCCCTCACATCAGCCATCTTTCCCCAACCTTGCCCTGTCTGGCAAGTGTATCATATGCACTTCTCTAGCTAGCATGCCTATGTTTGTCTGTGAAGTTCATGTTGAAAGCCAAGACTTTTTTCAGGCATTTCCCCCTAGTTTCCAGTTACCCTCACTGACCTCTCCCAGAAACCAGCAGATGGATGATTTTTTCTGTAGGTCTTCCTACTCTGCCTATTCCTGCTCCCCACCAGCCACTTCCCTGTGTGCCTGTCTCTTCCATGGATTCCTGCCTCAGAAGGCAGGTGTGATCTCTAGTACATTGCTCTGTTTCTGTGTGGTCTGAAATAAGGCTTATACTTGCTGTCTTCAGGGAACTCACTTGAATAGAACTTTTTCTTAACTTCTCTAGAGTCTGATGCTCTTTAAATATTGCGTGGATCGTCCAGGTTCAGCTTTTCCTCCTCTGAAGCATGCTGGCTACTTCCAGGCTAAGAGGTATGTAGTCTTTGAGTGACACAACCTTTGATCAATATGGACCATGGGAGTAACATTCTAATCACCTCTGTCCTCCTCCCTGCATTTGGAGGTTACTTGGTAGTTTGGAACTAGAATCAAGTCCCTCAAAGTCCAAAATGCAAATAAGCCACAGGGGACAAAGATGCCCTGGAAAAACACAGTACAGACACAGAAGGTCTTCATCCTGGACCAGAGGGCTACCTGGATGAGGATGCAGGCACCGGTGATCTTCATCTGGGATGGTCCATAGTGATAAAAGAACCGACCGTCATGTCACTATCAGTGGGATTTTTTGTTACTGCAGTGTTGCTGACCAATATAAGAACTAATAAATTTTTATTTTCCTATTTTCTGAGCTTTGGTCTAGCTTAGCCTCTAAGTTTTAGGATGACTTCAGTTATACAGATTTTACAGGTTGATGGACCCATGGATTATTTTAAGCTTCTCAGAGAAATAATGTTCTCAGTAGTGCCATAAAAACTGAATTAAGAAAAATGCTGTAACCAACCCAGCCCTCCTGGTGTTACAGATACCTGTAGCATCTGCTGAGGTGCTTTCAGTGCAAGAGTTCAAGATTTTACTGTGGCACAACCCTAACTGTTGAAAGTCCTACTCTGAATGATGTAGTTGATGGTTTCACAAGAATGCAGCCTTAGCATCAGACAAAGACAAGCCTCGTGTGTTTGGTTTCTATGGCCATGTAACAAATTATTCCCAAATCAGGTGTTGAGGACAGCTCATCTGTGTGATGTCACCACTCCTGCAGGACAGCAGGTCTCAGCCAAATGAGTTGTTACTCTGTTGGGACCCCAGGAGGCACACAACCAAGGATGTGCCTAAGCTCCTGTGCCTTTCGGCAGAGTTCCTCTTCTCCCAGCTGTAAAACTCATGTCCTTGCCTCTCTGAAGCCAGTGCTTGAGAGAATCCCAGGCTGTGTCTGGACTCACCTGTAGAGGCTGGCAGCCCCAGGCAGTCTGCATTCGGACTGATGGAAAGTCTGCTCACTGGGGTCTCCAATTACATCTTTGAAATCCCTTAGCTTGCTGCAGACACAACCTAATTTTGAGAATAGTTTTATTACTAGTTTGGCGGGAGGCAGTGCTGCACAGGTCTGTATACCTGAGGAGGGCGACATGTTCCCTCATTGCACCCTAACCAGCACACCTGCTCTCAAGGTCCAGCTCTGGAGTGCAGCTATGTACAGTTCAGTGGGTTTCCTAAACAGGGACAGGCGAGCAGCCATCCTCACACTGTGAGTGATAAGTCTGCCTAGCTCTAAATTAGTGGAGGTTGGATCTTAGGATTCTGTCGAACGTTTGTGCTTATCTAACAGAATCACAGACTTAGGCCTATCCTTGCAAAGCTTGGTGGATGACCTTGCTTGTCATGTCTGGTCACCCCAGTTCTCTTGTCTGTTTACTATGGAATACTTGTGCATATCCTGCAGATCAGACATATCAAGACTGCAGTGCATACTGCTTTGAGAGAGAAGGGCTTCATATAGCTTGCTTGGGGCTCTGTAGAAAGGGCAGAGGTATGGGAAGTCCATGGAGTTACACCCCTGAACTTTATCGCATGGGCCTGGGTAAAGCCAGATGTTGTTTGAGTGGGCTGCTGAGTGGCTTCTTCAGACCCCAAAGCAGGTCATTGCAAGGCTCTGAGACTATACAAGAAGATGTCCAGATGACAACAGACAAGGAACATGAAAGGAGGCCTTCTGGATGGGTGGCAGAGGTAGGCATGGCAGGAAGCTTTTGTTCACTCTGTGACATCGTGGTACTGTGAGCCCAGACAGGCTGGTGCTGATCTGATCTCCCAGACTGTATCTAGCTCTATAGGCCCCCAAGGGCAGCTCAACATGCCCATATTTGAGAAAGGAGAGTGGGCCTCACAGAGTGAGGCTGTACTGACTGGCTCTAGTGGGGGCGTGGGGAGCAGGGCAATATTTGCTGACTGTCAGGGAGGCCTTTCATAGGATTCTCAATGTTTCCTTTACCTTGAGGAATAGTATTCCAAGTCCCTGTACAAAAGCAGAAAGCTCTGGTTGCCATGGCAATAGCCAATCTAAGGAAACTGTGACCTACATCATGACTGAGAAAAATAGTACCTTGTCTGTATCATCGCAGTCACTGCTTCCCGGATCAGGCGAGGCTGCATCTGTCACCTAGAGTGAACCCTCTCACCTCAGGGGGAGGAAAGCAACACTGTGTACTGCAGAAACTTCAGGGGAACAACACAGGTCATAGAAAATTGCTGGTGCAGAATTGCAGACCCAGGGAGACGGCTGGGCTCTGCTCTATAGGAACCAAGATTCTGCAGAGGGCCCTGTCAGATCCCAGCCTCTCCTCCAGGTTCAGAGAGGTATGGATGGGCTGTTGGAAAGGGGGACCTGCAACAGAGGCCCTGGGGAGCTATAAGCCACCTGCTTGCCTACTCTCAGAGTGTTCCTGCTGTTCACAGTACACAGTACACATGCCACATACACACTGCACACCATGTACACAGCACATATGTACACACACATACCACACAGACACCATGCAGACTCCATGCACACAATGGGTATACCCTATATGCCATTCACTACCACACATGTCAGGAATATACATGCACACATAGCAGGAATATATACGTACACATACCAGGAATATATTCAAACACATACCAGGAATATTCAAGCACACATACCAGGAATATATTCAAACACATACCAGGAATATTCATGCACACATACCAGGAATATACATGTACACATACCAGGAATATACATGCACACATACCAGGAATATACACGCACACATACTAGGAATATGCACACATGTACACATACCAGGAATACACACACACACATACACACACACCAGGAATATACATGCACACATACCAGACACTTACCATTCATACACACATACCAGGAATATATATGCACACATACCAGTCTCATACATCACATATCATATAAAAGTACTGAAACATGCATACATCACACACACTGTGCACACCATACTTTCTGTACATAACACACGCCATCACTATGTTGTGTACACACACTGCACATCTCATTCCCTATGTATACAATAAAACTATGCATGCTACCCACTATGTACAATTTCATAGACACACATTGTCTTGCACAGCTTTATATACCATTCCCTATACAAGCACACTACCTCTGTGTGCATGCACTGCACACACACACCCACACACACACACACACACACATGCACAAGCACATGTACATGCACATATACACATACACGCCATGATTCCTCTTTAGAAAGCTTTGATATTATAGTGACAAACTCATGTGTCAGTTCTAGTTAAGTTTTCAATGATTAGATTTCTGCTCTCATCAGAAATATTGAGGGGAAGTTGTCAATGTGCCAAGAAAGCTCTCTGTGGGTGTGGCCTCCAACAAGTCTACCAGTGTGCAGTGAGAGGAGTGGAGAAGGAACCAGGCCAGCTCTCCCTCCCTACACCCTCACTTCTATGTGTGTGGTTGCTCCTCTGACAGCTTGAACCTTATAGCCTCCCTATAGAGTCTTATGTCCTCTCCTTGGCTTTAAGTGGTGACCTCCTCTAATGGCCAGGTCTTGGAAACTGGCCAGAAGCACAATGCTACACTGAAATGGATGTGTCCCCAGTTGCCTCTACTATCCCTTTTTCCCTTATCCAGGGCATCCAGGTGTCTGGGAGACAACTGAGGAAAAGCAGGGACACTGATGGAATCTTTGTTTGCCTTTGGAAGCCACCTGGTCTTTCCTGTGTCTCAGAGTCTGGCTCCAAGTTGGCAGCACTTGCAATTCATACTGTACTTAGTGCAGTGTCAACACTGATGACATGGCAACCAGGCTCCATGTATGTCCCAGCAGTCAGGAAGTCTGCCATTATCCTCAGAAGGATGCCCAGGACCTACATCCTTAGAAGAATTAAGCCAAAGTACTTGTCAGTGTCTTCAGCCAGGAGCACAGTCCCCACGGTGTCAGAAGTGGTACTTAACCCAGCATGCTCTGCTTTGGGTTGATTCTCTGAGCCTACACAGCTGCTTCACTCTCTCTCATTTCCCTCCTCCAACAGCAGGCTGGGATGCTTGGGAGTCAGCATAAAAATAGAAACACTGTCTCCAGTTATTTTCTTGTTATTCCAAAGTAATGAGAGCCTGGGTCTAGTTTTTCCACCTAGCCGGTCTCGAGTTGGTACAGCTTTTCAGTTGGGCTGCTCCAAAGATTCTGCCCAGCCCTTCCACCACAGTCCGTTTTGCCAGCAGGTGAGGACTCTGGGATGGAGGCCATTCTTTCTCCCATGCTGGAGGCTCACCTCTCTGGTGTTCTGCTCTTAGAGTTCCTCAGAGACAGGGGCTAACATCAAAGTCCCCGGTGATCCAATCTCATACGTGTCTCTGATAAGGAAATGCGAGTTGTATCACAGACTTAGCTATATTCCTTTTGGTGGCGGAGGATAGAGAGGTAGGAAGCATAAGGCAGAGAGAGAATTGTGGACTCTGCTCTTGCTGCCTCTGGCAGACTGTGACAAAACTCAAAAGGAACAAGCCTTTCTCCTTACCCCAACTGCTGGTCTCATACCCACTACCCAAAGAGGCTGGCCTCCAGCGGACTCAGGGGAAATGGCCTCCTCTGGGATGTTATCACTAAAACTGTTGAGAGAAAATGAGTGTTAAAGAGTAGAAAAAGGAGAGCCCTTCGTATTGTCAACTGGAGCCTGCTGCCAAGACTTAAACGTCTCATTTTCTTTTCCTTTTATTTTGTCAACTTCTCCCATTTTATAGACATACACAAACACAATCAGGTAGTAAGTCCACAGTGTCAGTATTGGGGACTGGGTGGTGCTGGAGTGCTCTCTGCCAGGGTTCTGACATCATGTATCCCATACATGGGTCAGTGGAGTTCTGCAAATGAAGAAGTGTTGGGAAAGGTCTAACCCTATCTCCCATGAGGTCTGTATCAGCGAGAGGGAGTTAAGAGTGATTGACCCATAGTTTGAGAGGATGGGCTGTGTAACTGTCATCCACACCAATTCAATGACAAGCAGAGTGGGTTCCATTGCCACTGTGAAGTGATCACCCTGGGAAAAAAAATGATGAGAGGCTTCATTTGTTTCTGTGACCAAGATGGCATAGACTCTTATCACTGAGACAAGGGATCCCACAAAGGGAGACTCCTAGAGAGTATATGGCTAGAGCAGGCTATGTGACAATGGCAGTTGTCTGCCCCACAGGCTGTTATGGGATGGAATGTTTTCATACTGAATGTGTATAGAACATTCCACGAGCCAACCAGGACTGTGTAAATGGAACTCATGGACACTACAACAGATCTTCCTTCCACTGAGTCTCAGCATTCCTGCCACCATCAGTGCTGGTGTGGCTTCTGGATGTGGCCATGCTACTGGATCAGCATGGATTAGCATCTGTTTTCTAGAAGTGTGAAAGCCAGCTCAGTGGTGGAGTAGGTACAGATATTCTTGGTGTACTAACTTCATTAGCTTCTAGTCATTAGAGACACCACAGAGGAAAGTGGAGCACACATCCTGTGTCTCTCTTCAGCATTTTATCTGCTGTGATTCCCCCTGTCTCTTCCTTTCTGTCCACTTCCATCCTAGAACATTCTTCTGAAGATCCTCCCTATGCCCAGGCTCTTGTGTAGTGACAGGTGTCTGAGTAGCAACAGGGGTTCTTCTAGCAACACATTGATTCTTGTGACTTGCAACTTCTGGGGCCCATACATAGACAGTCTTTTCCTTTGGGGAACATATTGCTAGGCTGGGGCCCATACATAGACAGTCTTTTCCTTTGGGGAACATATTGCTAGCTCCATGCAGACCTGCTCTGTGGATGAAGCCTTCTTCTGGTGTCCCTGTTGCCACATGTGGGTTGTGTCCATTTGGGAAGTCCTGAGCCCTGTACATGGAGCTCTTACCCATTGCCTATCCATCTGGGAAGCCCTGAGCCCTGCACACTGAGCCCTGCATATGGAGCCCTTTCCCATTGCCTATCCATCTGGGAAGCCCTGAGCCCTGCACACTGAGCCCTGTACATGGAGCCCTTACCCATTGCCTATCCATCTGGGAAGCCCTGAGCCCTGCACACTGAGCCCTGTACATGGAGCCCTTACCCATTGCCTATCTATCTGGGAAGCCCTGAGCCCTGCACACTGAGCCCTGCATATGGAGCCCTTTCCCATTGCCTATCCATCTGGGAAGCCTTGAGCCCTGCACACTGAGCCCTGTACATGGAGCCCTTACCCATTGCCTATCCATCTGGGAAGCCCTGAGCCCTGCACACTGAGCCCTGCTTATGGAGCCCTCACTGATTGCCTGCTCTCCTATGCTTTCTGGTTGGGATGTGCCGTATCCCTCGTGCTGACCAGTAGTTGGCATTCTGATGCGATTTGTAACCAGGCTATGGCTCCACTCATTACTGGCTCTTGAAGGGATTCTTCAGACTCAGCAAGAACAGCCCCACTGTCAGACGACAGCTCATCCCTCCCACTATGTCCAGCAACCCAGCAACAGGAAAGCAACCATCTGCATCCCAGCACCTGTGACAGCAGCAAACTGTCAGTCAGCTTCGCCTGCCCAAACTTCTCTGTTCTCCTAAGCCAGGTTGCACCTGAGTATCTTGGATCCCCAGATCTCTAAAAGATATTGGACACTGTTTCTCTAGTCTGCCTTTGTAGCATAGGCATAGTCAGAGACAAGAATAAGAATGAGAGCAGCCACATGCGTTACATAATTTAAACCCACTGGAGATAGAAAAAACTTGTCACAATTCAGTTAAAGATGCAGTGAAGTATGTGCACACATGTGTGGGTATATGAATGCATGTGTAGTGTGTGTCTGTGTGTGTGTGTGTGTGTGTGTGTGTAGATTGAAAAACGAACAACAAAGAAAAACAAAGAAAAACATTCAACATTGTAAAGAGACACCAGAAGAACATGTGGGATTAAAAAATAGGTTCCACAAAGTCTTCTGTTATTTAAAAAATATTAATATTTTTATGCACTGATGTTTTTCTGTGTGTATTTCTGTCTACAACATGTGAGCTTGGTGTCCTCAGAGGAGGCCAGAAGAGGTTATTGGGTACCCTGGAACAGGAGCTATAGATGGTTGTGAGTTGCCATATAGATGCTGGAAATTGAACCAAGGTCTTCTAAAAGACCATCCAGTACTCTTAACTGCTGACCCAATCAATACCAATACTTAAAGGCCTTAATACTGAGTGTTGCTTGCCCTGCTGGATCTTGTCTCTGCCTTCTAAATTGTTTTTTTCTTTTCCCTACACTTACCTCTTGGTCTCATGTAGCCAAGGCTGGCCTTGAATTTCTGATCCACTTGCTTCTACTTTCTGAGTTCTAGGATTACAGGTGTGTAGTACTATGCCCAGTTTCTGAAGTATTGGGAACCAAACCCAGGCTCTTCTAGGTAAGCACTCCACAAACTTATATTCTCAACCCTAAAGCCTTCTAATTTCTGCATTTCCAAATAGAATGTTGATCTTTTGCCTGACCACTGCTGGATTTTGAATGTTTATAACTAGCTTCTTTGCACAGCTGGAGCACAGTTTGTATCAGATCCATCACACCTGGAATTCCTCCCTATCTCAGCCAATCTGGTATTTAATCAAGACTTTGACTGGCCTTGAAAAGCTGATCCTGGACATACTTGAGACTTTGGATTCATGCATTTTGCATGTGAGAAGGACTGCATTTAGAGGGATCCAGGGAAGAATACTGTAGCTTGAAGTTTAGATGCTGAAATCTGGTCCCCAGTATGTTGATACTAAGCCATCTGAGAAACGTGTAGGCTATGGGGTGGGGACCTCATGCATGAGGTTGGTGCCCTTATGAAAGGACACAGGGCATTTTTTTGTTCCCTTTGTCCTTAAACCTCAGACTCAAGTCTCTCCTCCTTCCTGGCTCCCATCTGCTGCATCTCCCCTTAGATATGCATGGCCACAGGCAGATGCCCCTCTAAGACTCTCCATTATCCATCCTCATCCTGATCTACTCACCATTTCTCCAGCTGTCACCAATGCATGCTCGTTCTCACTTCCGTAACACTTCACAGATGCTTCTGCCAGTCACCAACACACCAGCACTGTCCCCCTCTACCACCTTCTTATCCAAGCTAATTAGCTATCCATTTTTCTACCATCCTAGGAAAATTTCACCAAAAGTCTCCAAGGGAAGACTCCAGTAGGTTCCCTGGTCAGCAATGGAGTCCCTTCCTCCATGACAAAGTCTTCTTGATGGGATCTGTTTATCTTTTGGAACCTAAAACTCTTGTTTAGGGCTGTCTTTGGTGCATTTTTCTGCACCTTCATGTTCTCAGCAATTCTACTGAGGTGTAGCTATGATCTTGTATATGTTGGATCACATACCGAGCCCACACATTTACTGGTGTCAAGATCACTCATTGTCTGGATTGCCTGTACCAATGGCTTGCTCTGAAATCCTAATAGAGCAAAAACCTGATCCCTGCCCCTCTGCTACTCTCCTGCTTCTGCTTCTCCCCCAACCCCCAACTCTGAGCATGGGACTGAGCAACATAAAGAACACAGTGCTTCCTACTGGTCTTGCTGGGGCTCAGGGAAGAGCTACACACCAGCATGGTCAATTGTCCAATTACTCTTGGTAGTGCAGGGCCCAGGCCTCTCCAGTTTTCAGGTCCTGCCTCAGAGCCATTCTTGACTTCTGCCCATTCTGCTGCAGCTGGATGAGCTGTAATTCTTGCAGACTCTTATCTTCAGAGCCTCTGGCTGCCTTTCAGCAGCTTGAGTTTCAGCAGACATTGTGTGTGTGTCCATTCTTTTGCTCCTGACTTGTTCTCTTGGGATGAGCTCATGTTTATTGGGTTCTTGTTTCCCAAGGTTTGATGTGAAGTTAGGCTCCTTTGATGGATGTGCTTTGTTTCTTCAGAGGCTGGAGTTCAACTGAACTTAGAGCAGCTTAAATCAAGACCTCAATTTAAGCTGCCATGGACTAATAAGTCATGTGTTTTCCTAACCACTTCACCTGAAGACCTCCAGTGAGGACTTCCTAGGGAGATACTCTAGAATCCACACTCCATCCTTGCCTTGAACTTTGGGCCCCTAAGAGGCTATGAGAGCAAATGTCAAGTCAATCTAGCTTGTACAATCTCAAAAGGAAATTGGCTTCTGTCTTATTCCTCTCCTCTGTCAGTACTGACAGGCATGTCCACTGACCTATCACTGCACTGCTGCTTGATCCTGTACAAGACTCTCTTCAGCTGCTGTAGAGCTGAGATCAATATATATATGTAAATGGCATGTGTATACTGGTTGATTTTTACCTGTCAACTTGACACCTAAAATCATCTTGGAAGAATATTAATGAGGAGTTATCAAGATCAGGTTGGCCTGTCAGTGTCTGATTGTTTTGGTGCTAGGTCAGCAGGTTCTCAACCTGTGGGTCATGACCCCTTTGGATGTTAAACGACCTTTTCACAAGGGTCCCATATCATATATCCTGGAGTATCAAATCACAGTTATGAAGTAGCAACAAAATAATTTTATGGTTAGGGGTCACCACAACTTGAGGAACTGTATTAAAGGGCTGCAGCATTAGGAAGGTTGAGCTCCACTTATCTAGGAAGACTTAGGCCAGGGTGAGCCTCACCATTCTTCAAACAGAAGTCCCTGACCAGTGTAAGAGTGATGAAAGCTAGCTAAGAGCGAGCAAACAGGACCATGCATTTACTCCCTCTTTACTCCTGACTGTGAATTGATGCTTTACATCCTGCGTTGACTTTTCTGCAGCAATGGACTGTATCCTGGAGCTATAGGTCAAACAGATCCTATCTTCCCTAAGTTGCTTTCTGTTAGGGTATTTTGTCACAGCAACAGAAATGCAGCTAGAATCATGTATTGTGCCAGTGTGTGTGTGTGTGTGTGTGTGTGTGTGTGCATGGGCATAATCAAAGAACAACCTTCACTGCTATTTATTACATACAATTCACCTTGGCTTTTGAAACAGGATCTCTCATTGGCCTGAAACTTATTGAGTAGGTTAAGTTTGTTGCTCCAAAGATTTAGCTATCTCTGCCTCCCCAGTGCAGGAATTACCCATGCATGTCGCTGTATCTAGCTTTTCATATGTGGGTTCTAGGCATCAAACATGGGTCCTCATACTTGCAAGGCAAACATTTTCCTCACTGAGTCATCTCTCCAACCCCTGTAGATCACTTTGGGGGCTCTCCTGGACCCACACTGTCTTTAACTTGGTTCCTATCTGGCTCTTTTCTTGCCAATTCAGCGTAAATTCATTCTTTCAGCAAGGTCTTGTTTCCTGCTTCTCTGGCCCATCTAGTGCCACCTGTGACCAGAATATGGCACTGCCCAATGGACTCCTGAGTTTGGTGAGGAAGGCTCTGCATCTAGTGACAGGTGAGGTACCAGATCTCACCCTGTATGGACATGGCACCACAACCTTCCCAGGGCTTCTGCAAAGACCTGACACCTTTTTTGTGCTGAAGTTCTGAAGACAGAATGAAGACCTGCAAGCCATCCCAGTTCAGTTCATAGACACACAGATCTCTGCCTCACAGGCTCTGCCAATGGAAGCCAAAATCAAAGGAAGACACAGGAGCCACACATGATACCCCCAATGTCCCCAGCATCTGTCACCTCATGGCATTGTCACATCTTTTCTGTGGCTTTGGAGGGAAGTTGAAGAGAGAAAGAGATATAGGTTACAGTTTAAAAAAAAACATAAAGAAAAAACAGAGGGAAGGAGAAAGTCCTGTACGTCAAAAGCAGGACATGGTGCGAAGTTGTGTGTATGTTTCCTATAAGGGACTTGCCTCTGGTAATGTAGGTCACACAGCCTACATTTTTGTAGAAGTGAGCCTGAAAGGCCAGTTGTTTAGACAACTCTTCAGGGATGATTAGCACTTGGCGAGGTTCCAGTGCCAACCCCTCATAATGGGATTGCTCAAGCCTAGTTGCCATGCTGCTTTGTGTTATTTTTAAGTAATTCCTCAGACAAGTTCATGCGTAACTTCCTAGCACCTTCCCATGGCCAACAGGAGACTGGGTTCCTCACTCCCTGGCTCTTGGCTAAAGCTACCCTTGACTCTAGTCCTTGTGAACTTTTTGAACATGACAGCTCACTCTTTGGACACACTGGCCACCAAGTCAACAAAAAGGGAATGTACCAACATACGACCAGCCTGGCCTGTGTGACCATGTCCCTGAAGTGAGAGCCCAGCGGCTTTGCCCTGCTTTCTTTCTTTCAGCAAATCACTAGCTGTTGCAGTAACTCAGAGCAGAGATCCACAAAGGTAGCCCATGGCGGTACATGTGTGAAATTCTCTGCCACCATGAACTCTGTGCACTTTGACCCCTAGGAAGATTGCAGCCCTGTCAGCTCTGCACTTCAGCATCTCCTTCTACACCCAGCATGGGTGGGCAGCAGCCCTGTCCTACCAGGCTCTTCTGCCCGGAAGCAATTAAGACAAGAAAACAAGCCCAGGGGCTTCGGGCAAGCTGGAAACACTCATTCACAATTGGAGGCTCTGCAGGCCTCCGGATGAACATTGGGGCCTTAGCACCTGGCTGTGCATTGTGTGCGCCCCCATAATCCCTATAAAGCCTTGTATCTTTAATTATGAAGCCACAGAAACTCTTAAAATGGGAGATGAGGTGGAGATAATTAATGACTTCACACACCCGCTCATTTGCCCCTGAAATCATTGGCCAGCAGTCGCCAAGTGCTCCCGCAGGCTTCAGACTGCCTGATCATCTTGCCCAGGCTAGGAACCTCCTGGCATCAGAGCACCCTGCTTTTCCACCTGTTCCTTGCGTATATGGAGCCTCAGTCCCTGCTCTCCCTGGGGGCAAGGCATTGGATTGCCTTTGGAGGGACATTGTCACTGCTGACAGGCTGGTAGTCAAAAATATGTCCAGGAGTAGAAGTGGATGCATGCTGTTGCCATGCATAGCTGAGGGTGAAGGTCAACGGTCAGGACTTTTCAGAGAGTCTCACAACCAGAAAATACCACAAAGATTTTTTTTTTAATAGACAGTAACTTGCTTCAGTCGTTGCGAGTATTGTTAGTGAAAATTTTAGTTCAATGGTTCTCCACCTTCCTAATGCTATGACCCTTTAATGCAGTTGTGGTGGACCCAAACCATAAAATTAATTTTATTGTTACTTCATAAGTGTAATTTTGTTAGTTATAAATCATAATATAAATATTTGATGTGCAGATGGTCTTAGGAGACCCCTGTGAAAGGGTTGTTTGATCCCACTCAATGGGGTCACAATCCATAGGCTGAGAACCAATGCCTCTTCCTTAGCTAGCAGGAAAGTATAAGAGGGTGTGTGAGACTGTATATTGAGAGTGGTGTGTGAGGAGATGAATGTGTGTCTGTGGAATATGTACAGGTGTATATGAGAAGGAGGGTGTGGAGGGCTGTGCGTGTGTAAGTCTAGGAGTACATAGGGAGTTTGTGTAGGGGACTGTTTGTATGTGTGAATGTGCCTTATAAGTCTATGAAAGAACATGTCTGTGAGTTTACAGGGAGCATGTGAGTGTGTGTAAGAGGGAATGTGTGAGGGAGAGGTGTGAGGTTTTTAGTGTGGAAAGGAGTTTGAGTGTGTGAGTCTATAGGAAAATGTGTCTGGGAGAGTGTACAAGGAAGGGTATTGGTGAGCTTACAGGAGAGCGAGGGTGTGACGGAATGTGTCTGTGAAAGAGTATACAATGGAATGTATACATGTGTGACTGAGAGTTGTGAGGGAGTGTGTGTCTGTGAGGCAGTGTAGAAGGGAGCAAATGTGATTGTATAAGAGTATGTGTGTTCATGAGAGCAAGTGAATACAGAGAGTAGAGTAAGGGAGTGAATGTATGTCTGAGAATGTGCAAGGGAGTGTGTGTGATGGAGGGAGACAGAGAAAAGGAGTGAGTGTGTGTGAAGGAGTGTGTACAGGGAGTGTAGGGGCTGGAGTGGGGGCATGTCCTTGACAATATACAAAGGAGAGAGTTGTGTAAGAGAGCGAGAGAGGGGATGAGTGTGTGTGTGTGTGTGTGTGTGTGTGTGTGTGTGTGTCTGTGTCTGTGTCTGTGTGTCTGTGTCTGTGTGTCTGTGTCTGTGTGTCTGTGTATGTGGGAGGAGGGAGGATATAAATGTATATATATGAGAGAGTATGAATGTGTGTATGTGAGAGAGAAAGACCAAAAGAAAAGCATATATGGAGAGACAGGCAGCTGATTTCTCAGCCAATGGAAACACCCAAGAAAAGGGGAATGCAGGAGAGAGGGGCGCAAAGAGGAAAGCAGACTGAATGGAGAAATACAATTCACACAAGCTGGAGCTGCCAATCTCTGCTCAAAACCACCCAACAGGACCCTGCTGCTGCTCAGCTGCTGACAGCATGGAGCTACACAGTCGCCTCAGCATTAGCTGCAGGGAGTTGACATAGCTCCAGATTAAACAGCTAGGGCAAGACAAGTGAGCATGCCATTGCTACAGTTAAAAACAAATGCAGCAATAGGAGGAAAGCTCAGCAGAGCCACAACCCTCCTGCTCAGCCTCCTGAGTTCTATGATTTTGTCCCACCACATCTAGGTTTTATTTCTCATCTATAGCTGCTGAGATGAATGGAGCCTTAAGCTTAGTACTTGGAAGTCGAGAAAGTTTGAAGGCCTCACTTGAATAGCAAGTGAGCACGTGGCATTTTAATAACCATGTTTCTGACAAGGTATGAGGGCCCTGGGCACTTTCTATGGACTGTTCCTTTACTCTCTGTGCTTGTTGACTGACCAGCCTAGCTACAATCTTCAAACTGTAACTTTGAGTTTTTAATGTGCGCTGGGTTATGTTCCTGCTCAGACTTTCATTCTGGCTATCACAGAGTCCTATTTCATTAAGTCCTATCTCATCTTGCTAATTGTCCCTTTCCAATGGTTAAACTGGCCAGTCATGTTCCTTGGTTTTAAATATAGTCTATGTCATGTAGTTTTGTTTGGCTGCATGGATTCCAACACTCTGAACCATCAGGAACTGGATAGATCCTGCTGTCCTTTCACTTCAGGACAGTGGTTCTGAGCACATTACTCCTGGACAAGCAGAGAGGGGTCCCCATGGCAGGTTGAGTGGTTCTCTTTCAGTTCACACTTCCTATGCTGCAGATAAAGATGATGTGTGTGTCAAAGACTGATTCTAGAACCATGCTCCTAGGGCATACTCACCATGCATTCTAGGCAGGGGAGGTGAGATTGCTCTTGAAGTGGAAGTGAGGTAGATCTGTTCATAACTGTCTTCAAAGCTGGTGGAGCACCAGCTGTGTGCAATCTAGAGACAACAAGTCTCTGCCCCCAGGAGAGTCTAGTAATCAGGAAACTCCACATCGTAGGCAAGGCTGTCATTTGGACATATTGTTGGGCTTGGGGCTGGCTCTTCTCTGGGTGAGCGTTAAAAAGGGTCATTAAAAAAGGGTGTAGGGATCAGTGAGGGTTCCACGACCCAGGACAACAGACTGGGTGGTGCTTAGAAGCAAGAATCTCTTGTCTCCTTGTCTTAGAAGAAGGAAGCCCAAAGTCAATGTGTCACAGAGACAACTCCTTTGAGGCCGTTCTCCTTGATTTGAATCCTCTCCCTCTGCTCTTTTATGGGTGGTCTTCTGTGTGTGTCTGGATTCTTTCTGCTTGCAAGGTCAGTGGTCAGGTTAGATTCAGACCCACCAGCTTCCCTCTTTCCAAATGTGGTTACATCAGCCTCCTGGGAGGTAGGGCCACTTATGGAAATTCAGAGTAGGGTTAAGGTTCAGCTCTGCCCATAACACCAGGATTTGCCAAATTGAGTAATGTTTTACAGGAGGGAGAAGTGGTGTTTGTGCAACAGCAAGCAACAGGAGAGATAAAAGCAGGACCAGCCACCCATGATATGCCTTGCTGCCTAGCAAGCATAGCTATCCTACTCTGAGGCAGAACCCCACAGCAGCTAAGGATGGGCTGAGCCCGGGCCTCTGATAAGGAAGGAGGGTTTCCTTTTGCAACCAAGGCATCTTTCAGAGGAAAGCTTAATAAATAGGTTCAACACAGTTTAATGCCCATTTATGAAAACATACTAAAACAAAAATTAAAGGTAAAACATTTATTATATCAACGTGTAATCTGTTTACCATGGAGACTAATGACAGTCTTCAACCCTGTCATTTTTTAGGCCAAAGTCAATATGAACATTAAAGAGGGAGGAAAATGATCAATCCAGGTGTTTCCTCCCATGGTATGAGTTCAGCAGGACCCATGCTCGGCAGGACTCAAGGTGTTTTGAGAATGCCCCAGATGGGACTCCAAGTTTGCTGGGTGAGTTAGGTGATCTGAGGAGCCCAGAGAGTTCTCAGCAGTGCTAGAACCTGTTACATTCCACCCTCTTCTGACACAAACATTATTTTAAACTATTGATGTGTGAACAGCTTATAGCTTCAACAGCTATGTAACTCTGAAAAAACATGCATGTCCAGCATATGAACAGACAGGAGCTATCTACCCTGAGCAAGCCTGAAGCCCTGTCTCTCATGGTGATGTCTTCTCATTTGAAACCTGAAGCTTATTTATCAAGTACAGTTGCTCAAGTACCCCATACATGTGTACCATATGCTGTGGGTATGTGCACTGGTCACATAGGGTGTATATGCTGTCTCATATCTGTGTGTATCACTACATACAATTGCAGAGCCCTTCTGCTAGAGAGAGAGAGGGAGAGGGAGAAGGAGAAGGAGAGGGAGAAGGAGAGGAAGAGAGAGATGGAGACAGAGACAGAGACAGAGAGAGAAAGAGAGAGAGAGGATTCTAGGTTATCTTGGCCTCATTTCTCCCTCAACTGAGATGACAGGGATTGAAATGTCAAAACTTGATCTCAGGAGCTGGTCTTGGTGCACACATCACCTGCCTGTTTTGACAGATTCATACTGTTAATAGTGATTAATGGAGACAGAACAGGATTGAAGTGCCTTGCTTTTGCCCAATCCTCTGCAGCTAACGGTCCCAGTATGTGACAGGTTTGATGTGTGGCTCACTGAGAATTAGCATGGATTCTAATACTGCAGGGGCATGATATCAGGTCCTGCCTGGTAGCTAAGCAGACTGCAGATCCCACACACTCTGCCTAGGCTGTAGGCAGCTGAGCTGCAGGGTCAGCACAGGAGATGAGTGGAAACATAATGGAGGAGAAGAAAGAAGTCTACAGGAGAATAAGCAGGAAACCAGAGGTGGTCAGGAAAGAAACTCTTAAGAACAAGAAAGCAAGTTCCAGGAGCAGTTGGAAGTCATCTGAATACTGCAAGGGAGAACAGAACTGTAATGTAAACGCAGTCATAGCAAGCCTTTTCTGGAGACACACATTGTGCACATGTGCCTTTATAGCCAACCCCTCGGAGTCCCTTGTCCACCTGACATATACTTCTTTCTCCTCATCCAGGGTTCTTGACTGTTCACTGCAGAACTTGCACACTCTGGAGACTGATCCCTCCTGGGAGCATTGTTTTTTCAGTTGTCTTTACTTCTCACTTGCTGTACACTGATTCATCTCCAGTTAAGGCCATAAAACATAGGCAGAAAGAATCCTAGAACATCTTTGGGCTCTACTGTCCACACCCACCCTGAAAAGCACTGTGACAGCAGCTATACCTGGTTATGAAGGAAGCCCAGAGGGGCACCACCTTCCATAACTTGGGGCAGTAGAGTACCCAACAGATGCCTGGCACAGTCTTAGAGACACACATGTATATACTTAGAAGGATGTTCAAAGAAGAAGCCAAAAGACCTCAGTATCTACCACATGCACATCACAAACCTGCAGACCCCCAGAGTGACTAAGAAACAGATGACACTCAACACTTTGTGTTCCCAGAAGGGCTGCGTTAGGTAAAATACTGTCAGTCTAACTTAGTGTTGCTCAGTACAGAGCTACTGAAAGCTGAGGGTTTTAAAAGTCTATTATAAAAGTCTGATATTATCAGGCACTATTGAGTTTCTACTAGACTGCCTTTCTAGTATATACCTGAAGTTGGAGAGTATTTATCAAATATGTAAATGATGCAAAATCAGAATATCACATATTTAATTCAGTCTCAACAAGATTTTAAGAGCTTTAAAGACTGCTATGTCTTTATGCAGAAATTCCACTTTAAGTAGTTTATATTGAGGGAATAATCAGAGATTTACAAAGTGCCTTATGAAGCTAAGTGTTTGCTGCACATTGATACATGTCTTTAAAAGGGGCAAAGGTGGCCTGTATATACAACAGCAAAAGAGGTGAATTAAAAACAGCATGTCTCGTTTCTAGAACAAAAAAAGACATTCTGTGATGACACTTGAGAGAAGGGAAAAACATAGATACTACAATGTTAGGGGAGTGGTTCTTGTATGAGCTATTGAGACTGGAGTTCTTTGGTTTTTACCTTTTGGATTTCCTATTATAAACAGAGGGCTGTGCACTGCAGTGAGAAGAGCTGGAGAGAGCTGACATGGCTAGCACTCTGCAATTGTGTCTAAGAATCCTGGTTTTGTAAGAAAGAAAACAAGAGGAAAACAGTTTGTAAAAATTATCTTCCAAGGGATTTGGCTTTACAGCCCATGACTTCAATATAAGTTATCAGGAAGACATATTGTAAATTTTTGAAAAACCCACTCTCTTCTACTCATTCTGTATAACCCTTTCTGTTGAGGAGTTACCTCAGAGTCTGCCTGGTCTCTGGTCCCACTTTGAGAAAGGCACTGATGGCATTGGCTGTGATGGTGGAAGGGTACCCTGAAAAGGAGACCCACGGAGCATGAACAGTACCTTCCCATATTTGCAGGGTTTTTCTGTGCTTTGTGAAGGACCAAACATCTTACATAAGATTCCAGTAGGAGGCAGACGGGAAAGTACCATGGGGCAGTTTGCTCAGCATCCCAGGAGCAGCTGATGCCCACCCATCAGGGAGGGGACTTGACCGTTCTCCTGAAGGTGTGTGGTTCCTTTCTACACCTTTCTCACAGCATCAATTAGTACCTAGACCCCCTCATCATCTTTACCACATCAAATAGCTGTCTGCATTATCCCAGCTCACTTGCTTCCTGGCTTCCCAGCTTAGCCAGTGGCAACTTAACTACAGATACATGGTAGGCAAGGGTTGTGTGGGGCGACCAGCACTAGAAATCACATTGAAGGCTCCAATCACCCATGGTCAGATGACCCTGGGTTAAGTCGGCTTTGAATGAATGATCAGAAAAATGCATGTTCTCTTCTTGTTGATGAAATACGTTGTAACAGTAACTATATGTCAATTGTTTATCTTTGTGTCTATATGATGTGTATATGCAGGGGGGAGTGGGGGGGTTGTCATAGGGTATGTGTGAAAGTCAGAGGATATTGGGTGCTGGTCCTCTCCTTCCACAGTGTCTCTTGTTTGCTACTGTATATTCCAGACTAGCTGGCCTTATGATTCTGGGGATTTTCTGTTTCCAAATTCCATCTCCCCATAAGAACAGTGAGACATCACTACCAAGCAGGTCTGACCTTATATGGGTTCTGGATGACCATACACAGAATACCATGCCTGCCCTGCAAGTTCCTTACACACTGAGCCATATATTCACTCTCTTTTTTTCCAGTTTACTCAGTGATGAAGCCATTGGTGCCTCAGACCCCACTCAAACAAATGACCTGTACTCATGCAGGTAGCCATAATTAAGTGTTGTAGGTCTCACACACAAAAAAACCACGTACCTTGAACATATGGGCACAGGGGAGAATTTCCTGAACAGAACTCCAATAGCTTATACTCTAAGATCAAGAATAGACAAATGGGACCTCATTAAATTACAAAGTTTTTGCAAGGCAAAAGACACCGTCAAAAAGACAAAGCGGCAACCAACTAACTGGGAAATGATCTTTACCAACCTTACATCCGACAGAGGGCTAATATCCAAGATATACAAAGAACTCAAGAAGTTAAACTCCAGAGAGGCAAGTAACCCTATTAAAAAATGGGGTACAGAGCTCCACAAAGAGTTCTCACCTGAAGAATATCTAATGGCTGAGAAGCACCTAAAGAGATGTTCATCATCCTTAGTCATTAGGGAAATGCAAATCAAAACAACCCTGAGATTCCATCTCACACCAGTCAGGATGGCTAAGATCAAAAACACAGGAGACAGCAGTTGTTGGCGAGGATGTGGAGAAAGAGGAACACTCCTCCACTGCTGGTGGAATTGCAGGCTGGTACAACCACTCTGGAAAGCAGTCTGGTGGCTCCTCAGAAAACTGGGCATGACACTTCCGGAGGATTCGGCTATACCACTCCTGGGCATATACCCAGAGACTTTACCTGCATGCAATAAGGACACATGCTCCACTATATTCATAGCAGCCTTATTTATAATAGCCAGAAGCTGGAAAGAACCCAGATGTCCCTCAACGGAGGAATGGATTCAGAAGATGTGGTATATTTACACAATGGAATACTACTCTGCAATTAAAAACAATGAATTCACGAAATTCCTAGGCAAATGGTCAGAACTGGAAAATATCATCCTTAGTGAGGTAACCCAATCACAAAAGATCACACATGGTATGAAGTCACTGATAAGGGGATATTGACCCAGAATCTCAGAATACCCTAGACACAATCAGCATATCAATAGATTTCTAAAAAGATGGAAGGAGAGACCCCTGGTCCTGGAAAGACTGGATGTAGGGGAACGCCAGGACAGAGTAATGAGAGGGGGTTGAACGGAGAAAAGAGGGAGGGAAGGGGGCTTATGGGACTTTCGGGGAGGGAAGAAACGGGAAAGGGGAAGTGATTTGGAATGTAAATTAAAAAAATAAAATTAAATTAAATTAAAAAAAAAAACTCATGTTCCTATACATGGTTGAGTACTATTCCAATATCACAAATCACAGTTTGTTTATTGTTTTACTAGTTGGACAGCTGGATTCTAGTTTGGGGTTTTACAAGTAATACAACTATCAACATTTTTGTACAGATTTTGTATGAACTTTGTTTGATTTTTTTGGATAAATACCTAAATAACTATGGATTGCTATTTTAAAATTCCTAAAAAGACTGCTCTTCCAATTTCTAAAGTAGCTGCATGGTTTGGCATTTCTAGTTGTGATGTACAGACTCCCCTTAGCAACACTTGTCTTTACAGTCTTATCTATGGCTATCATTCTATCCGTGGATCAGTAGCATCATTGTTTTGCCATGGTGACCAAGGATCATGAACCAATTTCTCATTTTATCATTTGCAAGTATTGTATCTATTGTGTTTTTTAATCTTAGTTCATTTTTAAAGCTATTTTACTATACATCATGAGTTCATAATCCTAAAATAAAGTCCAAATGCATTATTCGCTAGAAAAAAAAAAAAACACGTATACCATGAAAGAAGGTAGAGGATTTGAGAAAAGTGGGAAGAAAAAGAGATTTGGTTAGATGGAAAGAGGAAAGGATAAAGGGAAAATTTGGCCAAAGGATGTTTTCATATGTGAATTCATGTATCATTATACACAGACACACAAACAGACACACACACACACACACACACACACATATATGTAAGTATATATATATATGAAATTATAAACTAATGAAAAAATCAATTATTGATTTTTGTGTCATTGTCCTTCTGAAAAAATTAGATAGTAGCCAAGATAGCATTCTCCATTTCACATCTTATTTCAATACCATCAAAACAGGATCATTTTCTAACAAGTAAAAACAGAAAACTTACAAGTAGCAAGAGACATTGTGGGGCCTCTTAAAAGACTCTATATGCCCTCCACACCCTTATCCCCATTGTCTTCTAATCATATATCTCCATGTTTCAGATATTCACCCCTGAAGATGACAGCTCAAACTCTCCCTGGTCATTCTCTCCTTCATCCCTCTGTTGACTTGAAAGCCAATGTATTTGTCCGGCATTTTCAAGGTCCCTTCAGTAATGATTCCTGATACATTTGCTCTGTGTTTCTGGATGCATGCAGCATTGAATCCTCATAGACTGGCTGCCATTTGCTGCTCTAGGCTAGTTCATTCTGGGGACTTCTGAGGATGCTCCTGTCCTGTACTCAGATTATAGACATGGCTACCATGTCTGTCTTTAAATGGATTCTAAAGATTGTATTAGTCAGGGTTCTCTAGAGTCACAGAACATATGGGTAGTCTCTATATTATTAGAGAACTTGTTGGTGACTTACAGTTCATAGTCCAACTCCTCAACAATGGTCAGCAGCAGCTGTGGATGGAAGTCCAAGGATCTAGCAGTTATTCAGTCCCACAAGGCAAGCAGGCAAAAAAAGAGTGAGTCTTCCTTCTTCCAATATCCTCATGTAGGTCTCCAGCAGAGGGTGCAGCCTAGATTAAAGGCATGTGCCACCACGCCTTTAATCCCAGATGACCTTGAACTCAGAGATCTCCATGTGTTAATCTTCTGGAATTCATAGCCACTATGCTTTAAGTTCTCCATGCCAAGATCCAGGTCAGAAACTTGTATCTCTCAGCCTCCAGATTAGGATCATAAGTGAGCCTTCCAACTCTGGATTGTAGTTCATTCTTGATATAGTCAAGTTGACAACCAGGAATAGCCACTACAAAGATCAAAACCAAGGTCTTCATGCTTGCTTATTTTTCACAATTTCATATATGTGTATGCATATATGAAACACATGATCAAAGGTCTCTCCTAGCCTCATAGGCTGAATTGAATAGTGTAGAGTAAATTTCATAAGCACCAAGTTCATTAGGAACATTCTAATTCTCATTGAGTTCTCTGACCATATGAAATCTCATGTAGGAAAGTGCTCAGATGCAGGCATGAGGTCATCAAAGCAGCCAGTCCCTCATCAGATTCTCCTTCCGGTATGACAGATATTTGTTGGACTTGGACAGATGGAACTCTAGGGGAGCTTCATTCTGTCTGTGGGGTAGGGTGCAGGCAACATCCATTTGAGGCTCCACTCTTTTGTTTAAGAGGTTCCCTAGATTGGGAGAAACTCAGAAGGTGATTCAGGGCACATGGTTTATGCAATAGAGCCAGGCAGGGTAGAGCAGCCCCCAGCACCCAGCTCTGAAGTCCTTCTGCAAGGAAAAAAATGAATATTCACACTATGAGGAATAAATAAAGACTAAAAATAGCCTCGTGTCAGCTCAGGACAGGATTTGCACACCAAATGAGCAAGAAAGATGTTTGGTGCTTGGAGTGTCTTAGGTCTGAAGTTGGGATTAGGAGGAGGACAGTGCACTGTTGGACTGCTTCCTGTGTCGCACTGGATGACAGGAAATGAGAGATCTTAGACCTGCTCCTCCCCAAGCAGGTGGCAGGCAGACTTGTGACCAAAGCCAGGACTTCTCTCTTGTCCGTCTTCAGTGAGCTACGAGTGCTATAGAGACACAGCCTAGACCACTTGCTTCCTTTGGGAAGTGCTCAGGAGAATCCTGAGAGTCATAGACATGACATTCAGGTAGCTATGTGATTGTCTCGGGAAAAACAGCCCTCCTACATCTATTTTAGCTTTAATGTGAGAATGTTTCTTAATCTCTAATTTCTCTGTGGGGCTTAACACAAAATGCTAACTGACACTGTATTTATTGACAGACATTTCTGAATAGCACAGTTAGCCTAGAGAGAGAGGCCAAGAGGAGTTTTAATGCAGATGGTTTCTTACTGCATGAAGACTTCTTATGCCATAGCCTAGGGATGAAATAAATAGGAGAATGCTGAAGGCCATGCACCCTTGACTGATGGTCTTAAGGGTGAACCATGGCCAATGTATCTCTTCTAGGAAAGAGTCATGGCTCTACATACTCTCTCAGGCATCCTACAAGGTCTTTGGTTTTGGAGACTCTGGCCAACCAGGCAAGCCACTCCCTAGACCCACGCCTTCACATTATATTATTCGAACAAAGTTCTGAGCTGAGTTTAGTTACTAAAACTGACTCTGATTTTGCTGAGAAAATGTTTACTATGAAAAGGAATGAGGGACAAATGAACATCGCCAACATTGATAGCAGTGATAGCCCAAACCCACCTCACAGCTTCATAGACCTGAGAGGGGGAGAGGGGAAGGAGGGAAGGAGAAGGGAAGGAAGGAAAGGTTTCAAATATGTGTACACACACTCGCATGCACACGTATGTGAAGGTCAGTAGTCAACCTTGAGTGTTTTTCCTCAAGAGCTATTTACCTTGTTTTTCACAACAGCGTTTCCCACTGGCCTGAAGCTTGCCATTTAAGATGGGGTGTCTGTCCAGTGAACCCAGGAATCTGCCTCTCTTTACCTCTCCACTGCTGAGATCACAGCCATTCCACGGGTGCTCTGTTTACTATGGCATTTTACCTGCCTGCCCATGAGGATATTTCTGCACTACTTGCCTATGACTTCTCCCCACTGACTGCCCATACAGCCACACAGTATAAGAGTCAGAGGCTATGTTAGTCATCCAGAGAGCAGACTCTGAAGCACCTTAGGTAGCTCTTATTCTCCTACTACTCACAAACTTCAGTACCCATTTCCCACAGCCATACCCTCTCTTAGTATCAACTTCCTTCCTTCCTTGTATCAGGACGGTAAGAGCCACAATCTAGCAGGATTGTGTAAGGATTACATAGGGGTAAAGTGGACTTTGACAGCCCTATAGAGTCTGACACCACTTTGTTATCATGGAGAAATCCAGTTACCATTCATAATGTACAGCAGAACAAGCCAAATTTGGCGATGGCTAAAGGTGACTATTTTAAGATGGATTGGTTAATGCTAAATCACAGATAACCTTTTTGCTCCCTTTTAGAGGAGGAAGGACTCACCATCCTCACAGCTCCAGGTCACAGTCCATTATTGCAGGGGCTTGAGACAGCTGATCACACCACATCCACAGTCCAGAGCAGAAGAGGATGGATGCCTGGCTGTACTCACTCCACTTTTTCTATTGTCCAGGACCCACACACAAGGAATGGTGCCACTCACTTTTAGCCTGGCTCTTCTCATATCGACTAATATAATTAAGCATAATTGCCCACAGACATGGCTACAGGCCAACCTAATCTAGACAATTCCTCAGTGAGATTCTCTCCAGGCCATTTTGTACTGTGTCAAATAACTAACTTCCACACTTTCACCTCTTGTCAACTAGCACAGACATAGCACATTAGGCCATAGCCTTCCATCCTTTGTCCCCCAAACCTCACATTTAGTTCATAATATGAGAATTCACTCTGTTGAACTTAAAATGTCCAAAATCCCTTAACTGTTGGATCCCCACTTTAAAAAAGTTATATACTTCTAATATATAATGGCATAGAATAAATATTTTAAAGGAAGGACGAGACTTTAGCAATAAGCAAATACACTTCAACAAAATCAGAATAATCAGAGAAACAATTCCTGTAGCTCCATGTCCAGTACCTGACACTGTTGATGTATCAGTTGTTTTGGATCAACTGAGCTCCAAAAGGCATGGGCAGGCTCATTCAGCCAGATTTGCTACCTGAAAGCATTACAGCTTCTCTCTTAGCCTTAGGCCAGCTCCACCTCACTCCACTCCACATCTATGGCTCTTCTTGGCAGACATCCCATAGCCCAGCATCTCTAATAGCCCAGAGACCCCATTGACATTGAGGCTTCACCTTCATAGTTTCATGTAGTTGTGCCTCCAAGGCTCCTTTCAGGGTACTATCAGCCCTGCTGCACACACCTTTTCTTTTTTTTTTTTTTTTTTTTTTTTTTTTTTTTTTTTATTTAATTTTATTTTATTTTTTTAATTTACATTCCAAATCACTTCCCCTTTCCCGTTTCCTCCCTCCCCGAAAGTCCCATAAGCCCCCTTCCCTCCCTCTTTTCTCCGTTCAACCCCCTCTCATTACTCTGTCCTGGCGTTCCCCTACATCCAGTCTTTCCAGGACCAGGGGTTGAATCTTTGGACCTTCAAAACCAGGACCACTTGGACAATGCTCATGACATGGCTACATTCTATTGCTGGGTCAAGAGGTGGTATGGTCCCTATGGACTACTGCTTCTGTGTGCCAAGCCCCGAGGAACACTTTACTAGGCAGATTCTACCCTAACCCCAGGAACAGGAAACTCCTCAAGGTTAGGCTTTTGTAGTTTAGATAGATTTAGATGCACACAAGTGCAGTGTCTGATAGGTAGGTTTTTGTTCTCTGGACAGCTTCCTATTGCTCCAGTGTGGCACAGTAGATTTCTCTTCAGTGGTGCTGACCTTTTTAACAACTTCAGCTGCTTTCTCAACACTAGGCTGAATGTTCCCCCATCTGAAAGTTTCCTCTTCCCAACAATCCAGTCCATTACCTCTCCATTTAGCTTCTCTCAGGTTCTTAGGACCTGGGCAGAATGAAGCTATATTTTTGGCCAAAATGTCACCTGAATGTCACCTAGCCCAGTACCTGATAGAGAGAGTCCTGTTGCTGGGAAACATTATGAGCCACACCATCACTGTTTGTATTTTCTCAACGCCACTGTCTTCCAAGCTCTGCTACAATAGCTCATTAATTTCTGCTCCTGGAATTCAATGGGCTTGCTAGTCCATCATACAAATCCTTCCACATTATTCCCATAAAATAGGTCCAAGACCAAAAAGCTCTGTGGCCAGGGTCATCACAGCAACAAACCTATTTCTGGTGCCAATTTCTGTTCTAATTTTGTTTCCTGTTGTTGTGATTAGAAAATATATATCCTCACGAAAAGCATCTTGGAGGGGAAAGGTTTACTTTTGCACACATGTTGAGGTTATAGCCCATGATTGTGGGAGTCATAGCACTGAGAGGTTCAGAGTGCTGGTAATATTTCCACAAACAAGAACAGAGAGAAAATGTGTGCAGGCCTCTAAGTCACGGGTAACTTTTAACTGTGTAATTTAAGTATACTTAGTATCTAACTTCAGACTGAACCTAGGAAAACTTAGGTTATGATATAGATTTGTGCTAAATTCCAAATATAAACACAAAATATAATAAAATATTAATAACTGCCTTATTTTCAATTATTCGGTTAAGTGTCACTTCCAGCTCAACTTTAGGATTTTTTTTCTGGCAAAGAGTTAGCAATATGTGTGTCATAAGCAAACAAAACGTGTGTGTTGTATGTTTAGACTTGCTACCTTTGTATGTCATGTCAGCAATTATATTCATCCCCACATTTATAGGGGATGCATTGCAAGAACTCCAGCACATGCCTGAAACAACAAATAGAGCCAAACTGTTATACACAGATATAATAAAGATATCGATAATGTAAGCACAGTGAGGGTTAGAACACTGCAACAAGCATGGTATTCCTCTCCCCAGATAAAACCCTGGACTGAACAGTAGGGGATGGAATGTCAGTGTGATTAGATGAACTGAGGTCAGTGACTGGACATTGTGACATAGCTTTAGGCTGTTACTAACTCTAAAGATGCATCAGCAGGAGACCACAGAAGCTGTCTTACTGCTTGTGCACAGAATGTGGAACCACAATGAGGAGGAACCACTGCACTGCTATCTTAGCTGGTCACTGCGATACAGGCATGAGGATCATTAGGAGTTGTGTAGGCGCTTCTCCACACAGTGCCACCATTATGTGTGCAGAGCTCATGTCTAAAGCAACAGGTCTCAAGTATAAGCAAGCCTGAAGTTCTGCCTCACTCTGGAAATTGCACAGGCATGACAAACTCACAGCCGAGAGCCTGGGGCCTTGGTCAGCCACCTAGTCAAGCCACTCAGGCTGAGAATGGGTCCACATGGAGACCCTGAGGGAGGCAGGTAGATAGCAACCTTCTTCCACCTTTGCTGGTCTTACTCAGCTATTGACAGTGATCATGAGAGAATATGTGACTTCTTGTCCTCTATCTGGTGAGCACAGGTAGAGCTTGGCTAAGATAGAGCATGGGAGAGCCCTTGTAATGGAGCCATCTGTGAGTCTGTCCTCATTTCTTGATCACATTGGGCAAAACACAACTCTCAGAAAAGTTTATGCACCATGCGTGGTGCAGCTAGAGTCACCAGGAATTCAACTGAGTCAAATATACACAGTTCTGAGGCTGTGAGTTTTGCTACCTTTTAGATATTAGAGGTTTCCCATTGTTATTAACTCATCCTTCCATTCAAAATGCTGCTGCTACCTCACGAACACTGTCAATGATGACAAGACCAAAGCTTCTGACAATCTGAGAAATACTAGACTTAACAGAGCACTTGAACATCCTAACAAAGAGGGACAGTTGACCACCATTGTTACCCTCCCTCAACACAAACGGTCCAGGAAACCATCACTTTCCTGGGGTACCATCAGCACTATTTCCCAAAGAAATGGAAAGAACTGAGTTGTTCTTTTTTTTTTTTTTGGAAGTTGATGCGATTTTGCTTTATTAGATACAACATCACCTAATATTTATAATTATGAAACAATCTTAAGATCACTGCCCATGTGGTCCTTAAAGCATTACTCTCATGCACTCAATCCAGCAATCCATTTATATTAACAAGATAAATCGCAGTATGTCAGCCAATATCCATGATAGTTTGTTTCATAAAACTATATGTAAGAAGAAAGGAAGAAGTATAAGGAAATATAAAAAGGTTTCAGAAAAATAGTTCCATATCTAGTAATGATCTTCCTGGTTTTCTTGGTCATCAATAGTTGATCATCTTGCGAAGGGCATCATAGCACTTCCATTTGTCTGGGATATAAAAGAGCTGGAGAGATGGCTCAGCCGTTAAAGGCTAGGCTCACAACCAAAAATATAAGAACTGAGTCTTAATGTCCTTGGAAACATCCTGGTTATTCACGAGTTAACTGACAGGTCCCATAAATAAATTATGGATGCATTTTTAGAGCACTTTACTCACAAGGAGAATGGCAGAGACTATCACACGGCTGTCAGGTCCCATTAAAGCCAGTGACTCACCATGCTCTGTGGGGAGAACAGACAAACTCTACTGTTTGTCCCATATTAAAAAATATTTTACTGATTGGTGGATTGGAAAGGAAATACACCCACACCTGTGTTCTCATCTTAGAAGCACTGCTCAGCTGATGACTTGTTCCTCTCAAAGTGTGTGTGCCTCAGTCAGGAACATATTTCATGGACATAAATATCATCCATTAGGGCCTTTAAAAGTGAAGATAATATCATTTTTAATGTGGATTCCATTATGGAAAAAGCTGTCCAGGATGGGGGTTCTGTCTCTGCACCATCTGCTCATCTTGGCTGGATCCTCTGCCGCTCCTAATGTAGAGGGTGGCCCCACCCCTTGGAGCCCTAACCTCAGGTCCCTCGCTGTGGGAGCCAGGCTATGTGTTTGGGCAATTGCACAAAGGAAGTGATTTAGGACATTACAGGCCAAGAAGAGGAAGGAAAAATCAATACCTATCTCCGTCAGATGGAAGCCTTGTCACCAAGACTGAACACTCGACTGCCTTCCCCTGGCCTTCCACCTCTCTATTGTGAGTCCTCCAGAAAATACCCACAGCCCAGTCAGACCAGCATGCAACATGGGCTTAAGTGAGCAGAACCTCAAGAGCACAGACTACCCCCAGCATCGCTGATGCTCAGAGCCACATACTCCTTTTCATCTTTCATGCCTCATTTGGTTCTTGCAAATGTTTGCAAATTCTTCACTATTCACCTACCACACACTGTGTACCCAGCACCCAGAACCTACTGTGCACCCAGCACCTAGCACCCATTGTGTACCAGCCATTAGTGTTCTCCACCCTCCATTCCATCCTTCTCTAAGCCAAAGGTTTGATATTAGAATTGTACTTTTCTCCAGCTATCTTCCATTGCATGTATCAACTGACTTGTGGTAGGAATACATTTTTAAGACATTCAAAAGGAGATGAAATTTCAATGTGTCTTTCACAGCCTATAACTCTTTCATCTGTCTTCCATTGTAAAACAGAATTTGTGATGTCTTGAACTTTCCTCCCCAAACCACTCTGTGTGGAGAGCTATTCTGAATAGAGTCTGGGCTTTGCCTGGTCAAGGTCAAGGATCAACTGTATAAATACATACATCAGTACCACAAGAGTCCTCTGGGAACTTGGAAGTGTGGCTCGGTTGGTTGGGTCCTTGGTCAGCTAACCTGAAGTCCTGGTTCACCTCTACACAACTTAAACTGGGTGTTGGTGCACACCTGTAAATTCATCACTCTTGGAGGCAGAAGCAGGAGGATCAGAATTTCAAGCTCATTCTTGGCTACATCTGCACTATCCGAGACCTGGCCTCAGAAAAATAACAAAGAAAAAACTGGAAGAGTCTGAAAACAAATATTGGGTGTCAGAGTCCCAAATGTCTACTTACTACCTCCTCAACTGGCAAGAGCAATAGCTTGATTTAAAGGATGGGGGAGGAGGAGCATGTGTCAGAACCTCAAACCTGGGACCTTGAGTCATCCCAAACCAGACGTGATATCTGCATGTAAAGTCAGAAAAACACCCACAACATGGGCATCAGAATCTGGAAGCCTAGTGAAATGACTCCAATGATGAGCTGGAGACCCTCCTTTTCATGTGGCTTCTTTCCTGTGGAATTCTCTTCCACAGAAAGCAAGAGGGTTGACTCCAAGAACAAGGAGACAGTGATCTGCAACAGAGAATTTGATTTCTCCTTTCTCCAGAGATGAGGTGTCTCCCAAGGACAGTATCCTTTGGGTACAGGCCAAAGCAGAGAAAGCAGGATCTTTTGTTGACCTAGAGGTGAAGTTGAAAGTGCAGAGACTCTTGTTCATGTTTTGGGGGTCCTGGAAAATACCATTGACCTTGCTCCTTTAGTAGTTAACCCCAAAAGGGCCTCACCAGAAGATAATAAAGGGCCTGGGAATGTATTAGGGTTAAAATGCTTCCTGCTTCCCACAGGTGACTTGCCAATCATTGTGAGTTACTGGGGCTTCCTGGGACAACCAGGAATTAAGGTCACTTGTGAGTTGTCTGTCTCTAAAGCTCTGTAATTAAAGGTCAGTTCTTTTAATAAATATGATTGCTATCACCTCTCTCCATGGATGATGGTACCTGGGTATTAGGCTTGGATTCTGAGAGCCACAGAAGCCACACTTTTAGCTGGTTAAAAAGTAGAGAAAATAAAAAAGAGACAAATGCAGGCCACTTCAACAGCCACTCATGGAACGCTTGTCTCGATGGCACTGTTGGTCAGAGCTGTATTCTGTTCCCGTGCGATTAACTCACAAGTTCACAGAACAGAGTCATACTCCTTTCTCTCTGCCTGAGAAACAGATGTGCCTGGAAGAATACCTGGGAAACCTATGTGCAGCCACACATACAGTCCATGCTCCGCCCCAAACACACAGCACATGCTTTGTGATGCTGTCCCCAGAGCAGCAAAACTTTGCCTCTGATGGGGAAAATGGTCTCAGATTCTGACTCCTGGGGAAAATGTCCCAATTCACATTACAACTGCCTTACCGCAGCTGATGGGTGGGGTCTCAGATCTGGGTCTGGTCTCTCTGGTTGATGGCATTCCGCCAAACTCCAGTACAATCTTGCTGTAATCTGTGGTGACCTCTGGGGTCCATGACAGTTTTTTGACAGCACTGGCACACAATATGTTTTTAATAGAAAGCAGAAAGAGGAACCACCATTCTCACTGTGTGAACAAAGGCCCCAGGCAGGCAGCCCCACGGCTCCAGTGGGGTTGCCTGGCACATGCATCCTCTGCCCTTCACTCTGCTTGACCATTTCCACACGCCTACATTGGTGGCAACCCAGCATTGGTTCCTGTGGTATCCGGTTGCTGGTAGCTCCATCTTTAGAGGTCATTGGTGTTTCTCCATTCCTTGAACATGTTAGGATGATGGAAATTTCCAGGGAACCCCATATTCCACACCATACCCCACATTATTTCTAAATGAATAATTGTTTGTCTTTTCTCATCAATGAACTCATCACCCTTGTCACATCTGGTCACATCCATGGTTCAGTAACAGAGATGAATTCACTAGATATACATCATACAGCCTGAGACAAAACTCTCTGGGACTCTGAACCCTTCAGAAACTGGAGGCTTGTTGTAGGAACAAGAAGAAAAGGTACATTTTCCAGAAAATTTAACCCTACAGTTACCACCTTATCTTTTACCACTGTGGCTCATATTACCAGAAACCGTCTGGAGGAGAGGTTATGGAGCAGAATAACCCTATAAGGGGATGTCCCTGGATGGGGTGGCCCCATTGTTTCCCAGCCTTTTTAATGCACATCTGATCTCCGTGATCTTCATGAAGTTATTCCTAAAGGAGAGTCCCCAGTTACTGACTGACTAGAGAACTCTGTGTATTTCTGGACATAAATATTCATGCCCAAGGTGCTGTGGGCAGTAAGTAGGGTATCCTTTAAGGTCCCAGGTGACTCTTCGAGCAAAGCCTTTAAGTTGGCTGTCTTTGGAGTCAGGCTTTCCTCCATCCTGAAGACAATGCAGAGTGTCAAGGTAGGTGCAGCCACGAACATGCGATGATGAACACTTGCAGGATACAGGCTCCCACCCATACAGGAGTTCCTAAGAGAAACAGGGCAAATGCCAGGAACTAGTCAGCCTGCACCTTGGCTCCATGGAGCCCTAAAGGCTGCTCTAGAGACCAGCAATATTCCACCAGAGTGACAGCTGGCTCTAGGAAATCTCTTCCCTTTCAAGGTCACCTTCATGTAGGAAGGATTTTGATATCAATGTTGCTATTTCAAAATAGTAGTCAATATATCTACTTCCACCCGCAGGGTCTCCTCCCTCAGCTTCCCTAGCACAGGAAAACCAGAAGAAAGGAAGTCAATTTGCAAACATTACTGACCTCCAGGAAGTGAATTTAGAGGTCAGAACAAAATCAGACCATAGGGTGACCACCTACTGCATCTTTGTCTGATGTGACTAGGCCTTCCTTTTTCTGACTGCAACAGTAATCCACTTGCAAGACAGTAAGCCTAAACCCACATAAGTGTGAGTTTGGAGGGCAGTGAGTGAGGGACCCCTCCTCTCTAGTGCTGTGAGCTTTCCTCCACATAAACACAAGTGGAAGACCACATGGTAGTCACCCTAGAGGCCACAGGCTTCCAGTACTGAAAGGGTGGCTGTTTCTGTGCAGGCCTCTTCCTTAACTCAAACCATTACCTTGTATTCAGGAAATGAAAGTAGACTGAACAAAAAGCTCTGTAAGATACATTGGAAATGAACACTTAAGTCAAGGGGACTCATGTTAGGGGAAAACGTTTGGTCAGGGCAAACTAATTGGGGTGGAGTGGGTGGGTCCATCAGACATCATCCAGTGTTGCCTCTTCTCTCTGGTTTATGGGATTGTGTGGTCCAACACAATGGAAACTGTGTCAGTTTCCAAAGTCCATACAAAACCAGAGTCAATGGCCACACAACATGTATATCTTTTATTTTACAAATACTGACATATATCCATGTACTGAACAATGTTTTAGAAAGAGATTCTCATGCAAATGTGAATTAATTATTATCCCTCATATATCCCCCTTTCCTCTCCACCTTCTCTTTGGTCTCCTGTCATTTTTGTTTCTACTTTTGTGACATTTATATCTAAGTTTAGGTGTTTATACATGGTCACAAATGAGGGAGAATGTAATGTCTGTTGCTCCAAGCCTCAGGCTTCACGTGATGCTCTCTAGCTGCATGCACACCAGCTCGGTGACCTACAAGATTGAGCTGGCCTGGAGATTGTTTTGATTTCTGTTTATTGACACCTTAGGAAATCTTTTCTGATGACCTCTTTATCCTCTGAGGATTTACATGACTCTTTATTAGTTTTTATCTGTATAGTATTCAGAAACTTGGGGACAATTTAAAATATGTTCTAGATGGACTGGGAAACAGGGACTTCCCAATGCGCACCAAAGAGGCTCATCAGAGACCTGCAGAGGACCAGAGAGTGATGCTTTTATGTGGGTACTGCATAGAAATGCAAGGGGGGACTCCTGGCAACAGAGAGGGTAATGTGAACTGACAGACCAGGCAGTTAACATATATGACTCATTCTACTGGGAGACCCACTCAGGATTGAATTCCACATGGATTGAGGCAACTTGTAGAAACACTGGGCTGCTCTGCTACAAAGACTTCTAAGGTCAAGACATATTAGGCAGATTAGCGCTTAGGCAGCATAGACCTTACCTTTCAGCCTTGCATGTGGCAAGATGTGTTTGTGGGCTCAGCCATTGGAAAAGAGTTGTGCTCTTTGTTTAATGCCAGATGTGGGGGTGGTACAGTAGTAGTCAATATCCTGGTGCTTGAGTGATAGATGGGCTCTGGTGCCTGAGATCGTACAGTGGCAGTACCAGGTACTTGGGTGGAGGTTGGACTTTAGATCCCTTGGTTGAGGCCCTACATTGGTGACCTAACCTAATATCGACTTAGGAAACTCTGACTTAGATATTTTCCATTTTATAGGCTTCCTGCATTTTCACTGTTTCTATAAATGAGGTGTCTGGAAAACAACCATGTTTGGTTATTTCTATAGACACCAGACTTTGTAGGGAGCCTTTTGGGGGACACTTGGCAGGAATCTAACATTGACCAAGGACAAGGAAATGGGCTTCAGGCAGGAATCTGACATTAGACCATGACAAGGAAGTAAGTTCAGGCAGGAATCTAATTTTAGACTAGAACGGGGAAGTACGTTCAGGCAGGAATCTTAATTTTAGGGTGGAACAAAAGAAGTAGGCTTCAGGCAAGAATCTGATTTTGGGCTTGGACTAGGAAGTGGGCTCAGATATTTTGGTCATTCTGACAAGCCCTTAGAAACAACTATCCAGGGAATAATTACAAGACTTTGCTTATTGCCTTGCTTGTGCCTTATTGTACTGCTCTCTCTTGTTACTTGCATGTAATTAAAATGGTGTAAAAGCAGATTGGAAAAGAATAAACCTGCCTTCAGTCTCAGAATTGACTGGGGTCATGCTGCCGTATTGTCTAATTGCCTTTTTCTTTTCAATCCTTGCTCCTGTACTGGAAAACCTGTTGACTAACTGAGCCAGCTTAGTCAAGACTTGAGCTTCCTGGAGAGATACAAGCTTCTAGGTTTGAATCTAGAAGATTGCAGGATGGGGTAATTATTAGAATAAATTCATCTGTGAGATTCTAGGTATAAAGCTGGTAAAGAATCTTCCGAATCTGTAGGTCAGAGACCAGGAAGGCACTGATGATATCCAGTCTGGGTGTGGAGTATCCAGGTAGACCAAATGGCCTTAGTTAGGCTGTTTCTTCTCCAAGCATGAAAGTAATTGAATCCTGTTGGCCTCTGGAAACTTGCCCAGTGTACCTCGGGAACCTGTCCAACCAGTCTATGTGATCTAGGACCTGAGAGAGGGCCCTTACTTCCTTAAATCACTCACCAGCCCAGAGAAGAGAAATCAAGCAAATGACTACAAAGGTGGGACTCTGTTGAAGACACTTCCTGTAGGAAATGCTAGGGTTTGATTCTGGCTTAGTATCTCTGTAGGCAAACTTGTGCTACAAACAACTGGTCTGAGAACCTGGAAACCTACTTGTCCCCAGACAGCCTTCTTTGGCCAGCATTGTCTTGCCTGTGTGTTTAGGCTCAGGGTCTAAAAGGGTACTGTCCTAGCCCAACATACACTTCAGATATGTAGCTTCCCACAGGCAGCTCCACAGGTCTCAGAAAACCAAGGAGAGTTTTTAATCCCAGGGATCAAATCAGGAGACATTGAGGGGCATCTCACAGGCGGTGGGAAGACTAGCAGCGATGTTTTCCTTTCATGTGTGGAGAGTAAGCGATGCTGTGTGTCTCCCTTCCTGAGATGTTAGCAAAAGAGCCAGAGCCCTGAGAATTTCACAGGGGAAAATAAAGACACAATTACAGACAGCCATAATCCCCATAAACAGTGATTTGATAAAATTACCAAGATACACAGATTGTCAACCCACCAGACTATTAAAGGCCTAGGATTTTGAATAGAGAGTCAGACAATGGGACAGATTCAGACCATGAGGTAAATAGAAACGGTCATTTTCCTTCACACCAGCACATAAAGTGGCAAGTACATGGGAGCAGTGAGATAGGCTAATGAAAACCATTCATTAAGGAAACACCCTTTATCAGGAGGCATGAAGAGGTGCACAGAGCACTGCCTCCTGGAGAAATGGCTTGCCCCTAGTAGGTCCTGATAGAGGACACAGGATCCAGGTGATGCAGAACCTTTGCATGGGCAGGGGTCAGAGAAAGAGGGATAGCCTGGAGTTATAGGACATCTGCCATGGGCAGGGCTGTGTCTGGTAGTTCTAAAATTTTCTTCCCTAGGAACATAGAATCAAGGCCTGCTCCTGAGGTGCCAACAGCAAACCAAAGCATGATTTTACTACATGTGATTCTGGGAAAGCAATGTGTTCACAGGGCTTGCTTATGGATTGTGGGTAAGGGGTTAACAGGCAAGAATGTTAAGTATCTAAGTAGCCATGGATGATGGCTCCCCATGACTGCATCGTTACTCTTCTCCAGCTTGTATTCTCTATTCCACCTCCAAGCCCACCGAGGCCATGAGAAGTTAGGGCAGAATTGCATATGGATGTCTGGGAGGAGTTGCTGGAACCTCAAATGAGCATTCAACGACCCTTCCTTCCTCCTCCTTCTGTGAGAAAATATCAATAGTCAGCAAGCCAGTTCTGATATCTTTTGAAAAATAAAAATGTGAGAGAAAGAGTGAGAGAGAATAAAGAAAGGAAAGTGAAAGGGAAAGGGAAAGAGAAAGAGAAAGAAAGAGAAAGAGAAAGAGAAAGAGAAAGAGAAAGAGAAAGAGAAAGAGAAAGAGAAAGAGAAAGAGAAAGAGAAAGAGAAAAATAGAAAGGAATGTTTACCATCAAAGTCTAACCTGAATTTCTATCTCCTAGAAATCCCGACTATTTGATTTATGTTTGATTTATGGGTCTAAGCAGAGGACAATGACCAATCCACAGCTGCAGGGTTCTTCTTTGCACTAATCCATGTGAATAATTTGATGGCTTGACCACCATGCTGCTGTTTCTCAGATATCCTCAGGAGTCACACCCAATCCTGCAGTGATTCATAAACCAATGTGATTTGTCTTAAAGTTGACAGTCTGATCAGAATCTAGTCTTCTGTCTCCAGGGGACAAGGAGGCTTTTCAGAAGTTCAGAATGGAATAGACTGAAATAAATTCATATGTGAGACCCCTGCCTGGTACAAAGGCAGAAAAGAACCTTTAGCTCTTCCAGAATAGAGACTATAGAAGACCATACCACCTGTTCTGGGTGATAGACTAGCTGGGCAGACCTGGCCCTAGGTAGGCTATCTCTTTTCCATGCATGAATGTTAACCTCTGTTTTCCATGCATGAATGTTAACCTCTGTCATGATGATGATGATGATGATGATGATGATGAGTGTTCTCTTCTCTATCCTCTTTCTTTTCACGAAGCCCCAAACATCCTCATTGGAATCTGCACTGGTTTTACTGGGATTTGATCTGGAGAAATTGGATCTGTGTGTAAACAGGACAGAATAGACCAGGCTTGTGATGAACGCTAGATGTACCCTCCCCTGGAAGACCAGGTTGTGTTCAAAGAGCAGGCATCCCATCCTTGGGAAGTGTCTACAAACCTCTGGTTCTCTCAGAGGATGGGCTGAGTGAGGCTGGGCCTCTGAGCAGATTTGGGGTATAAAGTGTTTGTGGCCTGCCCCATACCAAGGTCATGTGAGTGATTCTGTGACTCAGACTGGATCATAAGAGCCCTTAGGCAGATATTCAGAGGCAGGTTACAAACGGTTACCATCACACAGGCCACTATTGGCATTGAGGAGTACTGTAGGAAACCACTGCCTGAGATTCACCATTCCTGGCTCCAGTGGCAGGGCATGTTTTGTTCAAGAAAGGCTTGATTTGATCCAGGCAAGGTCCATGTAAAAACAAGTCATATAATAATAGGCCTCTGCTTTCTTTCTCAGATATCAGCGGCTCTTTAAGGCAGCTTCCTGAAGGTGTTAACTCTGGGATGAAAGGTGAGGAGAAGATACAGCCTTTCATCTTCCACCTCTGGAGGCTCTGCATGCCCACTGTGAATTAATATGCCCTTGTTTGTAACAAACACCTTCTGTAGGCAACCCCACAGGGAGGATTTAGCTCTGAGTTTCAGGATCTGCAGTTTTCAAGGACAAAGCGACACAGTGCCGCCATTCAGTCTCTGTGGATTCTTGGGCTCCTTGACATCCGCTGGCCACATACAGTTAATTAAAGCCGTCTTCCTAAGTGGTCTGGATGTTTGGAGTAGGCACATTATTTTGTTCTAGTATGGTGACTAGACTCTTCTCGTGGCTTTGAATCTTTTGTCCTTTATTATCCATTCCACACACTGTTCTGGATATGCTTCCCACAAACAAAAGCTTCCCTGAACTGTCTTCATCCCCAGAGATTTGCTGTCTTGGTTTTGATTTTTCTGGAAGGTTTGAAGAAAGTCTCCTCTTAACCATTTTGGGTTGGTTAAAAGAAAAACCACCATTTTCTATTTATAACTCTTCTCCTCACCACATATCAAAATATGCCTGAACAAATAAATGTCACCACAGAACAATTTGCCAGCCGCAGAATGGAGCATTGATGACTCTAAAAGCTCGTCTGGTGACTTGGCAACTCCACAGCAGAGGGCATTGCCCCCAGACCCAGCAGCAACACCCCACTGTCCTGCACCCATCTCCAAGCTTGCTGGAGAGACTGACCAGTCTTCAAGGAATCTTTTGACTTTCCCTTCACAAGATCCTAACTTATACATCCCAAGACCACTTATACACCCCAAGTCTGGGTGTTATATCAAAACAGTGGGTTGTATTTATTTGTTCATTTGTTTGTTTTAAGCAGACTGGCTGGGGAGTTTCACACAAGGCTGGAGAGGGGCTCTGAGGATGAATTCTACCCATTTGATTTTGAGGTGACCTGCACATGAAACAGCCAGCTGGGGTGACAGAACATGCTCTTAACACTAATGTACAAAGGTCAAAAACCATAATATCGAGGGGGAGATGATTCCCTAGAAGCAAGCTCAAGTGGATGACATCAGCAAGAGGGAGACTGACAGTGCCAAGTTTTCCATGATCCTCTGTTCCAACAAAAGGGTGAAAGAGGAATCAGGAGCCCACAAAGAATTGTCATGGGCAAGTTTAGGGTCTTGTGAAAGCTGTGTGAGAGGAGAGGATAAGAGGTCATCAGTCTGACAGCCCATGTCACCCCAGCTAGGTTCATGAAAGGAGACTTAGGGAAAATCACATGATCATGGCTTAGGACAGCTCGCCAGATGTATAACATCACTGTTTTATAAGTTAGCAGACACTTGTTACCAGCTTCACTGTGCTGTCCACAAGGTACCAAGATAGATGAAAACATCTTCCAAAATGACATCAGTTCTCTGTATCGCCAAGAGAGGACAAGGACAGCAGTGCCTGCCCACCAAGAGCACCACAGTCCAGGGAGGAAAGTCACACCTGTATACCAGAATATTGTCAAAATGAATTTGCCTTTAACAAGTCAGGGAATCAGGTCCCTAGAGACTTCTGTCATGCAATGGCTGGGCACAGGCTGAGGTGCCCTGGGTTAGTCATCTGAAGAATTACCAGGCATCCTCATCAGGTAGTATTCTTTGAAGTGCCTTCTGAAGTTGATCCCTTCTGCAGCTAGCAGGGTTCCTGACTTGGGGTTGTGGGGTTCTGAAGCTGAGGTCAAGTGCAGTGCTCTAGACACCCTTCCAAGGATGTGATTCACAAAGACTTAGGAAGTTCCTTTGTCCTTGGGCTCTTGGGACCACCTACTGGAAATCAGCCTCAAACACACTGCCTACAGGTAGCACAGCAGGAGACTGTCCCAGAGCTTGGGAGTAAGCTCTAGAACAGAAGTGTTGGAAAACAGGTAAGAGTGGTGGCCCTTCCAGGTCTCAGGGAGCTGGAGCTGAATCTCTTTCTCACCATGACTGGAAGTGGGTTATAAAAAAATACCCAAGGTGAGCAGATGTGAGCAGCCCCTTCTGGAGTATGTCTGGCATTGAGTGAGGCCAGGAGTTTCCTTCAGACAGCACCCCAGCAGCTGAAGACTATGGTGACTCATGGGACAGTTGTAGGGTTGGGTATGGAATACCCATCCCACCTCATTGTGAGTTCTGAGGTGCTGCCACTCTTCCCCCTTCCTTTATTCTTTCTTCTTTCAGACCCCATCCCCCTATTGTTTCTCTGCTTGTCTACACTTACGTTTTCCCAATTTACTTACATGGTTTCTCTCCACCACTGAACTGGCAACACCTCTACTCCAAAGTCCTCAACATTCATGGGACAGGTGACCAGCCCCCTGTTGGTCCAGTAAATGCAGTATCTGCACATGTACTCCCCAGGAAAACATCTAATCAGTAGACTCCTGACCTTACTTCTACTAGATCTAAGACCTGATCCCTTAGGAACAAGCCTAGAGTAGAAGCTTCCCTGGCAAAGGTCGGACTTGGACAGAGTCAGGCATTGCTACCCCAGCAGAATAGATACCACTGCAGCCATGGAAGCTTGACTGATAGCTGTGTTTAATAGGTCACCATATGCTAAACCCAGCTTTGTCCTCACAGATCACACTATGTATGTGCAGATTCTGTTAGGCACAGGGAACTGAGCAGAGCACCCCAGGGAAGCTAAGAACTGATCACCATAAGCATGCTATCAATAACAGGAACTAAACACAAGCTTAAGTGGTAACTTGTGCCAGAAAAAAACAAAACAAAACAAAACAACAACAACAACAAAACCTACCTGCCTTTCTAAATAACACAGGGTGTGTTCCAAAAGACTCCTTTGGTGCCCTTTGCTGCTGTCACCTCCCACTCCTGCATCTGACCAGCAGGCATAATTGAAGCACTGATCCCATTGACGGATACTTTCCAGGCACTGGACACATGGGGTTTTAAAGAAGGAGGCTTCCTTTGAGTCTGCCCAGGATGGAGCTAGAGCTTGTAGGCATAGCTGAGGGATGACTCAAGCCTCCCTTAGGTTCACTAAGGTTTGCCAACAGATGGACTGTGGGGTTGGGAAGTCAGGGGGAAAAGACCTCACTGTGGAGGCTGCAGCCACTGCATTTACCTTAGGCTGAACTTCAGAGCCTCCTGAAGAGAGTGCTTCGTCTGCTCCCAAAGTGTAGGGGACTCCTCACTGTACAGATGTCAACATGCCTGGTGTGGTGTCCACATCCCCCCCCCAAGTGCTTGGATATTGGAAAGTTAAATTTCCAGAATCATGGTGATAGATCATTCCTGAAGGACACAGTAGGTTTGGGTCAAATTCCAAGTCTATTTAACTCATACATCTGGCAAAGCACTTAGAGTTTGCAATCTTGTGTTAGTATATGTGACCTGTTCCTAAACTGTATCCCACACCTGAAGGTGAACACTCCACGTTCCGATTTCCACCAAGGTCCACGTGATGCAAAAGATGGTTACATGGTACAACATCCAGGGAGCATAAAAACTGCTGAGGAGCTAGCTTGCTTAGTAGTCAGGGTATACACATGAACAGCATTGCTAAAAGTCTCATGGCACAGATAGCCACCCTATAGTCACTGATACATAGTGCAGGCTGCAAGCCAGAGGCTGTGGTGACCATGAGCAATGTGAAAAGCAAAGTGATGCTCTAACCAGGGCTGAGCATCCATCCATTCAACACAGACTAACCAGAGCCTCTTAAGTTTGTGTCAAATAGCTGCAAAGCCCACAAGGCAGAACTTTTAAGGATCACATTTGTAACAGCACTGTAAACCTTCCTGTGACATGGTGTCCTTCATGTTCTCCCCCAACAGGTCAACAAGGTTAGGGGGAGAAATGGGGTGTAAATATCTATGTCTTGGAGCAAAAGTGGGGTCTTAATTTTACCTTTGGTGATAGTATTGCCTATAAAATCATTTGGAGAGAGAGAAAGGCAGTTCAGAGAAAAGGAGAAAGACCAACAGCAAAGGAGTGTGGGAGAGGGCTTGGGGACAGAGAAGGCAGAAGAGAAGGCAGAGAGAGTCTGAAGATTAGGGTCGCTGATGCTGGACTGAGATGGTAGCTGGAGCTTACCTCTTGTGCCTCAGTTCCCTTCTCTGAAGGGTGATACAGTGATGGTGTGACCCTCAGAGGCCTGTGTTAAGCCTCTGAACATTAGTGATGCTGTGCCATGAGTACACACACATGGTCCTATGTGAAAAGATTAACTGGTATTTGTTTCTAAAAGTGGTGAATCCTAGCGTCATTGACTTTGTTGAACTCTGCTGCTGGAAGCAGAAGATCCCAGAGCACGCAGCAGCTTCTGTGGAAAACCATTCTATATGGCATGGAACCCTCATGACGTCTGTGGCCTGGGGAGGGACCTAGCTCCTGTTCCATACTGCAAGCAGGTTTCAGATGTGGGGTGTCTACCTATGGAGGTCCATTTGCACCACTAACTTTGCTCTTTGGTGGAAGTTGAGTCCCTCCCCCAACTCCTAGATACCAAGTTAGCTTCGGCCTCTTCAGGGCAGATTCTATAGACCAATTCATTTCCATCAGTTTTGCCACCAGGATATTAGCAAGAAGGCCACTAGGAATTTTTTAGTGGATGCTGGCAGCTGTTTGGAGTGTCACGGGAGAAATGAGGTCATTTAATAAATAAGCTGCAGTGTGCACTGAAGTTGATGAGGCAGGCAAACTGTCTGCCTGGGCACGAAAGGAGCAGAGAGGCATGGTTGCTTGTCTTCTGAACAAAAGCAAAGTGTTTCTCTGTCGCTTAGCCTTAAATTAAGATATACTAGAACTAACTGTCCTTATGCACAGTAGGCAGACAGCTCTGCTTGTCAGAATTAGTTGTCACATTAACTTGAAGTTAATCCACCCCCCACCCCCTACCCCCGCCAAGGCCTGCTAGAGCCAGAGTACAAGTCCACATAATAGACCCTTTGTGTCAGGCAATGTGAAGTAAATTGTTTTAAAGCAATCATATTTAGGTTACCAAAGGGAAAAAACGACTTCCTACTGAGAGTTATTTTCTGAACAAAATTAAATATTATAAAACCATATTATTAAATTCTGTCAAAAAGGTATTAATCTTGGCATGGAAGCCATGGTTCTCCGTACTTATGGATCACTGTAAACTTGACCTCTTCTGTTGTCTCAAACACAATGTGTAACAGTCCAGAAGGAGAGAGTAAGAGAAGCAGAGTAGGCTGTAGAAGCGTGTGGGCTGGACAAGACCCTGCACTAGGCATCAGACTTGAGACATTTCTGCTCAAACACATGATGGAAGCCCCAGGAAAGGCAAGGCATCCTTTATGCATGCATGTACTGGAAAATACACAAACCATGTGACACTCAATATCTTGCAAATGTGCACCGTCTTTCTCTGTCTGTCTCTCACTGTCTGTCTCTGTGTCTCTCACACAGACACACACTACACACACCCTTCACAGACACATGGCATATATATGCACTGAACACACACACTGTACAGGCACTAATTTACATACTTACACCTCACCCCCATTTGCACTCTCTATGTATACACTATACATGTACTCTACATACATTGCAAACCAACTATTACATGTACTTACACCTCACACCCCACACATGAACTGCCCTACAAATACATCACACATGTACGACACCCATATACATGTATACACTGCTACACACAAAACATCTACATCCTTTGATATACACATGCACACCACACACCATGGCAAATGTATGCTGTATATATACTATATGTGCACTTGCACTTTTAAGATACAAACATCATACATCCATGGCAAACACATATTTCATATACACTATATATACGTGTACACCGTTGTAGATACATACAACAAAAACACCAGGTAGACAGTTTGCCTGCCTCATCAACTTCAGTGCACACTGCAGCTTATTTATTAAATGACCTCATTTCTCCTGTGACACTCCAAACAGCTGCCAGCATCCACTAGAAAATTCCTAGTGGCCTTCTTCCTAATATCCTGGTGGCAAAACTGATGGAAATGAATTGGTCTATAGAATCTGCCCTGAAGAGGCCGAAACTAAATTGGTATCTAGGGGTTGGGGGAGGGACTCAACTTCCACCAAAGAGCAAAGTTAGCGGTGCAAATGGACCCCCAAAGGTAGACATGTAAAATGATTTAGGGGTTATGGAATTGTCTAGATAGTATGTCCCCATCATGGAAATAGACTTTCTAGACTCCAAATGGCCAGGAGGCCTTGTCCCCTCACCACTGCTTGCAATGGCTTCTGTTTGGCTCCCCAGGGTCTCACAGGAACTGGACACACAGTTACCTGATCATAAGGGTAGTTCTAGGGGTGGGCACAGGGACATCCAGTAGTGCCCTCTAAGTTCTTAGTCTATCTTTGCTCCTGCACTGATGCGGAGCTCAGCACTTGGACAGACTCAGACACTGCCATTTCAGAGGGGAAGCTTTTGTGGCAAGCTCAGAGATGGGAAGAATAAGGTGAACAGGATTTCTAGGAAAACAGCCTCCAGGGTATAGCTGCATTTTTCATTTTGAGTGCTGAGAACATAACACACAGTCTTGGGCACATGTGGTAAATGCTGCATCATGACCCATGCCTATATCTTTGAGGAAGGCACAGGACACTGTGGTGACCAGAAAGTATCACTAATGTTCAGAAGAGGAGCGTCCACTGAAGTGCTTCTGCTAGGGTCTAGGCGCTGTGGAAGGGTTTGGTGTATGTGGTCTCAGTTCCCCTTAGAAGGCCTATGGTGTGAGTTATATTGGGTTTACCAGGACTGGTACTTAGAACAGATCACTTGCATAGTGATGAGATTGGGTTTTAACTGAGGCAACTTCATTCTAAGAAGAATAAACTAGCTAGGGCAATAAGTACATCTAGCCATCTCTGTACTTGAATTCCAGCCTCCCAGGAGGGTGTAGAGATGTGGTAGAGTGATTGCTAATCTCTCCCCCCCCCCAGATTCCTTCAATCCCCAGCAAGAAGCCACTCTTCTCCAGCCTGTAGGAAAACTGGGTCCCAAGAGCTTCCTGCCTCCAGATTCATTCCAGCAGAAGGAGCTGCTTGCCCAAGGTAGAGATCTCTCCCAGGGGGTCCTCTTCACTGACTGTTGGGAAAAGGGTGTGCAAGTCAGGTCTTGCCTTGATGTCTTCAGCCTGCACCTAGGGTCAGAGCAGAAGTCTCTGTTGCAAATACACACCCATTCTTTAACACCTCCTACTTTGGCTTAACGTCATTTCTTTCACTGCAATTGAGGTCCCTTCACCAAGAGCTAACCACTGCCAAGAGCAACAGTAGCTACAGTACTATACAATAATTGGAGATCTTCGAGTGCTAAACAGCAGAGGCAAAATAGATAGTTACACAAACACTTTAAAGGCTAGAGTAGCAGCCATAGTAACCCAGCCCCAGGGAGCTCTGGACATGTCTGATGGAACACAGTGCTTCCAGGGAAAGGAAAATGGACAGCTGTCAAAGGCATCACTTAACCCCAATAAAAAGTCACTCTCTTCTCACAATCACTAACCCTATGAGACTACAAGAAAAAGGGCTGGATGGCATCACCATGCCCCCAGTGTGGGACCAATATCCATTTATATAGGCCACTGTGTATCTGGACAAGGGACTCAGATTTTTGGAGGGCTATTTCAACAGTGACACCCAGGGACAGAGACACTACCAAGGCACTGTGTTAGAACCCCATACGCCATAGAATACAACGGGTCAAGGAAGATCCCTGGGGATTACCAAGGTAGTGTATTTGCCTATATTCTTGGGTATTTCCCTTATCCTCAAGTTTATGATGTAAGGAGCAAAACTGAGAGTTGTTAGAACCCATGTACTAGTCTCTTGATTGATGGAAACAAAACAGTTTTAGTAACGAAAGCCACGGGGTGGGGGGCCTCAAAGTGTCTCAACCCCTTCAGGAAAGAGCGTAAACTGAAAGCAGCCTTGCTTCCTAGTGTGGAGGGGGATTGGTACTACCCTGAAGCATCTGAACTCAGGATCCAGTGCGATTCTTTCCAGCTCACCAGTCAGGCTGCTGTGATAGCTCAAAGGATCTTTGCAAGTGACAACTGATGAATAAAAGCCAGTCTCATGGCAGTTACATGTGGTACTTCTGTAGCAACAGGTGCATTTAAACCCAGTCACACCCGCGAGCAAGCAGGTGTGCTCCACCCTTAGAAACATGAGGATTCAGAAGTGTCTTTTCTCTCCTTTCCTCATGTGTTTGTGTCCAGACATCAAATGCCACTGTATCAAAATCCCATTTTGGGCTGTGGAGATGGTTCAGTGGGTAAAACTCTTGCCTTGAAAGATGCCTCACTGCTACTTTGTGACAGTACAGCAAATAACCAGGATGACTGGACTCAGAAACATGCACCCAGGGTGCTCAGGGACCCTGGAGAACAGGTGACTTGGGCATCAGTCAGTAGAAGGGAAACCTAGACAAGGAAGAAAGGAGTGAAGTCTAAGGACAAGCAAGCCTTGGGTAGAGCCCACAGGGGAGCCAGCACAAAGTGCACATGTCCTGAAGGAGGTTTAGTACTGACAGAGTGCTACATTCTTCTTAGAAAGTGGTGCTACAGTCTAAAGCAGACCTGTAACTCCAAAGGACCACATCAGCAAAGAACCAGAACCCAGCAGCAGTCTGTCTATCTGTGTAGCAGTCACCAAATTGTTTACCCAATGGAACATAACAGCAGTTGAGGTGGCCAGGCAGAAATTACATGTATGCCAGGCATAGCTTCTCATCCCCAGGGCTGATCTGGTGCCTCGTGTTGGCATCACAGAAGCTGGTGCTGTGTTGCACCAGGGCTGTCTCTGGAGAATGCTAACCAGCCACTTGCTGGCCATCTGGTTATGCTGTCTACCATGCAGGGGAGAAGAACATATGGACTGGAAGGGACACCTATCTCAGTTGGATTATCTCCCCTGCCTGCAGCTTCCAGAGGATTTGACCCACTGGGAACACAGCACAAATCTCAAATCCTCTTGACTAAAAGACCCAAAGAAGGTCAGCAGTGAGTAAAAGGCTATGACAGGCCCTGTCCTTCCCAGAAACTGTAAACCTGATCCGCAGTGTGATCGGCATGCAGTACTGTGAACCTGATCAGCTCTGAACATTCTGTAAGGCTCTGATGCTGAAAGACCGGTGTGTCAGTTGCCACATGGAAAGAATATGATGGTCAGAGGTAAAGATCGGGCTGCCAGTGGATAATCACCTGGGCCAGTGGCATGGAGCTGGGTGGAGGGGAATAAGAATCTGCAGCAGCTCAGGCCTTGCTGGTGAACTTGCATCCTCCAACCCGACCTGAACCTTTGGAAAGCTGGGACCATCCCTCCTGGAGTTGCAGGCTTTCTCTTTTTGTGATTTTTGTGGTGGGCAGCTTCGCAGGTCTCCTTGCCACTATCTGATACTCAGGCACTTAGCCTGAAAAGAAAAACCCTGGGCCTGTGGCTGTTTGGGGAAACACTTGTCTAGGATGTTGCTGGATATGTTAGCATCCACACACTATGTATTGTTACCAGCTAAGACAGATGCTAATTATAGTCACTCAGTGAGAAAGGGGACACAACTCCTATTTCCATATAAGGCCAGTCAAGCATCTCCTTCTTCCTCAGGGCACAGAACCACACTGCCCTTTCCAATAACCATGCCTTGACTGGTCACATAGGCTACACTATGCTGCTGAAAGCATGGTGTTGCCTCTAACTGTGATCCTATGGAACAGTCCTCCGATACTACCACACTACCATGACCTTGTGGCATTTTATAGTGCAGAGGACCTTGTGGCATTTTATAGTTAGTGAACAACTTTAAATAATACCCTTCATAGGGATTTAGATGCATCCAAAAGTCCTTGAAATTTTTCAGAATAGCCTTGAATTTAGGGGAATTGAAAGGTTCCAGGTCATAATCCAAAAACTTACACCCCTGCCTCACTCTGGTCATTCCATAATCCCTCGCTTTATATGTGAAGATTCCTAGAAATTCCTCTGGAACACTGACTTCCTGGTTCTTCTAGACTCTAGAAGACTTTCTGGTTCTTCTAGAGTAGGAACTTTCTGGCTGGCTCCCCTGGAGTACAGATCCCCTGGTCATGCTACCTTCAAGATCTTTCTGTGGACGGAGAATGAGGCTTCCACGAGGATTGGGGATTGAGGCAGGAGGACACCAGGAATTTTTTTGTTGTGGTTTTGGTCTTCTGATCCCAGGTAACTTCCCAACACTGTCTTTATGTAGCCTTTCTCTAAGCTAAGATAACAACCATTTCACATGCTGATGTGTCATTAGTCACTAGGTGTCACAGGGCTTGGTCTCTGATGCTGTATCCTCATTGCACGGTCCACGGTCCACGGTCCCAGGTAGCTGAAGCAGGAGACAGGGTCAGTGGGGTAAGTGGGGCTGAGCGTGGGGACAACTGCAGGTGTCTTTCCTGCAGGCTTAGCTGTCATGTACTATCTGATTGCTTAGTTCAAACTTTTTAATTTTGGTTAAAAAAGACCATATGGAAAGATGCACATAGTTTCTCTCATCTGTGGATCCTAAATTTTAAATAGCTACATAAACCACGTGATATAAAAATGAAAGGAAAAGGAATGAGGCAAGAGGATGGAGGAGAGACAGAGAAGACATGGGGTATGAGTACTGTCAAAGTGCTTGATAATGATACACCTGAAAGACACACTTATTACCTACAATAAATTAGATGTACCAATAAGAGCAATGCTAATTTTAAAGACAAAAAGACCACATGCACTTAAAGTAATTTCATAACCAGAAAGCATTTACCAGAGACTACAAGTCAGTAACGGCGATGGCTGTAGTAACACTGACAGCCCACTCTTGTTGGCAGGCACCCCAGGTAACAGTCCCAGCTCACTGTTCATTCAGTGCTTATGGTATGCCAGGTGCTGTTCTCACTGCTGAGTCATAGTAACCTTATGGAATCTTCATGATCATTCTGGGAGAAACATTATTGACAGCTCAGCTTTGTAGGTGAGAAACTGAGGCAGAAGAGCCAAGTCATCTTTCCAAAGCAGCAGGGCCAGGGCCTGGGATGACAGAACCCTGGTCCAAGCAACGACTGTACTCTGGACAACTGCAATGTCTGAGCAGTGGTATAAGTTTTATTTAAAGGACAATGCATTCTGACACAAAGAATGAGAATGATAGATCCCTGGCTTACCTAGTAGGGTGTTCTAGTCTGATTATATTGCAGTGATAAGCATCAGGACCAAAGGCAAACTGGAGAGGAAAAGGTTTATTTGGTTTATCTTCCAGGTCACAGTTCATCACTATTGTAAGTCAGGGCAGGAACTCAAGGTAGGAACCCGAAAGCAGAAACCATGGAGGAATGTTGCTTACTGGCTTGCTGTCTGACTTGCTCAGTTAGCTTTCTTATATCACCAAGGCCCACCCATCTAGGGCTAGTGCTGCCCACAGTGTGCTGGACCCACCCACAATCAATCATCACTTATTTATCATAGATGTGGCCACAGGCTAATCTGATGGAGGCAATTCTTCAAAGGAATTTCTTTCCAAGTGAGTCTAGGTTGTGTCAACTTGACAGTAAAAATTAACCAACAAACAGAACATCTCAAGTAAAGAAGAACTGGGAGTAACTCTAGCAGCAGAACTCAGAGCCTTGTAAGCAAGTCGACTACAACTTGGGCTTTAACCCAGTCCTTGGTTTTGAGATAGGGTTTCACTATACAGCTCAGGCTGGTTTTGAACTAGTTATGTAGTTTTGAACTTGTGATCTTTCTTTCTCTTCCCCTAGTGCAGAGATTATAAGTATGTACTCCCACAGTCAGCAAGAATGGTGTGTGTTGTTGTGTGTATGTGTGATTATGTGTATGTATGTATTGTGGGGCATACATGATTATGTGCATGTGTTTACATGTATGATTTGATACATGTATATGTGTATATGTGTACAAGCACGATTGATGAATATGTGTATGTGTGCATGTATATGTCTATATGTACATAAATGTACATGTGTATACATGAGTGTATGTATGTGTTGTGTGAATGAGTGTATTTATGTATGTTTATATGTGTACTAGTATACATGTGTGACTGTGTCTATAAGTGTATGTTTGTGTGCATATATGCAAGTGTTCTGCCCATGTAAGCATGTGTGGAGGCCAGAGGTCAACACAGGGTACCCTTCTTGATCACTTGCGTTTCTAATGTTTTGAGACAACGTCTCATTTAGCCTAGAGCTTGCTGTTTCATCTAAACTGGTTGGTTAGCAAGCACCCTGAATCTGCCCATTTCTGTCCCGTAAGGGCTTGAGTTACTGAGGTTTGCTTCTGTGCCCAGCCTTTATACAGGTGCTGGGGATCCAAACTTATTCTTAGTGGCTACACAGTAGGCACTTTCTCCATCCAGCCACCTTCCCAGGCCCAGTAAAAATGCTGCCTAAAGAGCAGGTGTTCCATGTTGCTCATGTCAAGTCTTCAGAGCCCAGCATGAGGATGCAGGCTGAAGTGCAGCTGAGATAGCATCCCAGTGCACAGAGAACTAGAAGCAAGCACACAGGAAAGGCAGCCGGGCCATGGAGCCCAGGAAAGAGTGTGGCAGCTTGGCAGAAGTGTGCAGAAATGTGACTAATAGGCCAAATGGAGCTTTTAAGATGGCGGCTCACAATAAGCAGTGCAAGGTGCAGGTATGCCTGTCTTCCCCTAGGTAATGTTAACACATTTGTAGGAATCACTGTTTGTTTGTTATGCTGGAGTTGTGGCTCTGCTGTTAACTGCCACCTGAAGCCCAGCCCCACATGGCAGCATCTGTGCATGTCGGGGTTGTCCAGCCTCTGTCCACAACTCAGTATGCATTTTTGACATCTGTTACATGGCTGTCTTCTCCTAATTGCGATACTTCCTCCTTGAGGAAAGAAAAAGAGAACTCATAGGGCCCTCCCGAAGGTTATGCAAGCAGTAAATGCTAGGGAGGGGACTCTTTGGTGGAGCTGTGCAGAGAACTGCAGAGATGCCATATTTAAAAGCTGTCACCCAGGCTGGATTAGACTTGGGAGGATGCAGATACCTTTGAGTCACATTTGAGTAGTAAACCTTTTCTACTCCTGTAAGAACCCCTCACTCACACGCTTCCGTGTAAACCCCATAGACTCATTAGATCCACAAGCTAGACTTGGACGCCACTGTTTCTTTAGTGTTGTTAAGCACCTTGCCTGGGGTAGATAGGCATTTCTCAGATCTCCCAGGGAAATATCGTGCAATAGCATCTGGCTGCTAGCCTTCATGTTTCTTCCTCTAGACTGTAGGCCCTGTCGGCTTTGAGAACATAGAGAAGACTCCATCTATGAACAAGGAGGCAGCCCAGACCTATCACCAACCTGCTCTAATTCTACTTGGCAGCTTCTGGAGTTGTGAGGGAGGAAAGAAGGAAGATGAGAGAGAGGGAGGAGAGAGGAGAGAGGAGGGAGAAAAAAAGGGAGGAGGGAGGGGAGGAAAGAGAGAGGAGGCAGAGGAGGAAAGAGGAAGGAGGGAGGAGGGAGGAGGGAGGAAGGGGCATGAAGGAGGAGGTTCCTGAAGCTCTGGCCTTAACTACTGGGTGGAGAGCAGTGCCACTTAAGAGATGGTGAGGCCTTTGACAAGCCCATGTACTCTAGTTCTAACAGGTATCTCGAATTGATGCTAGGAGACATGCACATGCATGTGGAATTCAGCCTAGATGTTGTCCTGGTTTTTGACAATGTTTAGGTTGTCAATTTATGCTGAAGTGTGGTTACACACATGTGCACACTGTACTCCTTTTGATGTGAAGTTGTGGCTGCTTTCTCTGTCCACGTGTGTATGTGTCTGTGTCTCTGTGTGTGCATATATCTGTTTGTGTGTGTATCTGTATCTCTGTGTGTGTATGTGTGTGTGTGTGTGTGTGTGTGTGTGTGATGTATAGACGAAAGAGTTTCATTTAGCCATAAAGAAAAACAAAATTATGTTGTTTGAAGAAAATAAACACAACCAGATATTAGCATATCAAGTAAATTTAGTATTTAATATCTGCTGTTAATTTTATTAAATACTCTACTTGGGAGTAGTGTTGGAGAATGAGTTCAGAGTTTTGTGCACAGCAGATAAGTGCTCTACTACTGAGCTACGTTCCCAGCCATAAAATATCTGTCTATATATTTTTTCTCCTGTCTATTTTGCATGGAGTTTTCATTAGAAATTACTAGTATAATTTCCCGCGAGTGCCCGTGGTGCTCTTGACTTGCGGAGGCAATGAGTGACATCTCATTTACACCATGCTGTTTGGCTTCGTCAGCTGCCTATTGAGTCCTCAGTGTCATGATAATATTCTATTTGCAATTTTGGCAATTTTGTTTTAAAGTGAGAGTAGTCTATAATTTTTATATTGTCTTTTATTGAGTTTCCTATTAACAGTCACGTTTCTTCGTAAAATCAGTTTTTTCAGTTTCATACAGTAAGACCACACATTTTTCAAATCTCTACTTAAGTTCTGTATATAACTGTTGTACTGTTGTTGTTCCTTACTTTTGTAATCAAAATATGGCTTGAAGTCCTATTTTAAAGATGAATTTGTAATGATGTGGCTCAAAGAAAACAAGAATGTGAGCATGCTCTTAGGGCATTCCTAACTCTGCAGTGGGATTGCAGTCCATGATAAAGATTGTTCCTTAGTGTTCTGTGCTTGGTGCTGGGCACATTGAGGGCAGGCACAGTCTTGTTTGGGAGGCTGGTCCTACTGCTGACCTCTCCCACCCTGGTCTTGTGACCTCTTCTTTTCACTTTCACAGCCACCAAAGGGGATAAAATACCATCATACTGCCATGTTAGGGCAAGGAAGGGAACATGAAGTGATCCCCAGCTGTTCTCCATCCCCAGCATGAATGGCTGCCCCACTACAGTGTGTGGACCTTCCATTAGAACCACATGCTTCCTCAGAAGCAGAGCCTTTGGCCTCTTAGTGGATGGTGAAATGGAGAAGGGGGGTAAGGAAAGAAGGAGATGGCCCCGTTACAGCATATCCCCTTTATATCGAACATCTAATTTAAAGGTGGCTTTGAACTTGAAGGTCAGCTCCACAGTGACAGCTTTCATGCAGTGTTCTGTGGAAGACATATGCTTTAATTCTGGCTGTTTCTGTGTGATCCTTCTGTGGTGCTTGGTGCCTCGAGTGCCACTTACATCCAAGCTTCTGAAGGCCAGAGCTACAGACCTGCAGCAAAGCCAATCATCCAGTGGCTCTAGCCACACCACTGTCCATACTAATGGCGTATTTCCACTCCATTCAGCCCATTCCCCAGTGCAACCTTGAGCAGTCAAGGCAAGCCTCGGAAAATGGCTCAATTAAGAAGGCTTTCAAGTGCTTCTATTGGATAAGTGGCCTTGTAAAACAGGAGTGAGGATCTCTTCTCTACCTTGGGACGGCTCGCATGTCATAGTGGCAAGTGATTTTCTCTTGAAATTAGACACGTGGAGAGAGCCTAATATACAGGGCTTCCAACAGTGATCAGACATGAATGTTCTGGAAGGGCAGGGTGGGAAGGAAGCATGGCCTCTTGATACTGAAGACCAGAAACCAAAAAAGATCACAGGAGACAAGATACTGCATTTCTTTCAAGTATTCCATCCAAACAGGTGTTCTTGGTGAATACACTTTCTTCTTCCTCTGGCTCTGAAGTGTAAATGTTATCTGTGGAGGACAGTTCCCCTCTGCCACTTGCCACCACATACTCCTGGCTATTTGGACTCCAGCAGTGGTGGATATGAGCCAATCTCTTCCCCAGGAATGACTGACTGTAGATTAAATGGGTTTGTGGACATATTGGGAACTGACAGTATAGGGTCTAAAGCCCCTAAGTAGATTTCATCTGTACCATTGAGGGTATGTGTGTACAAAGAGGGTATGAGCCAGTTTGCTCTTAGAAAGCCTACCTTCTTGGTTCCAAAGCCACCTAGAAGCACACAGTAGGTCTGTATCCTTGGCAAATACACTGTGAATGGAATTTTAATCTGCAGAAATGCTGAGGGAGCCATTCAAATGTGTTTCTGACTCTGGTCTGGTCATGGAGGAACTATGTCCTAGAGGAGTGCACCTCCTCCTTAGAATATCTTACAAAATTCCAGGGACAGAATCAGTATTGTCAACCACTGTTTCACTCAGTCTAGGGAGCCAGCTGCAGAGTCAAGATCATCAGGCAAAGCCTGTGGAATTGCAGTGTGAGACTCACAGTCCCATGCCTTCCACCTCAGCTGCACCCAACTATATCATCAACTTGGCCTTGCAGAGCTGGATCCTCTGGCTTCTACTAATGCCTGCCTCCACCCCTCGTTCAGTCTTTAGACTATGTCTTCATTGCTACCTCAGTTTTGATAGGAAACAAGTGATACATGGTCTTAAAAGACTTGCTGAAAGCACTTCAACACCCATGCCTTTACTCAAGGCAAATCTACTACTAGCCGACAATCAAAACATGACAAATGGACTGCCTGGGATGGCACAGTAGAGAAAAGGACTTCAGTTCTATCCCCATACCTGCCACTTGGAGAGATAGACCCATTCCTCACCACATTGTCAGACCCTTGACATACAGGACAGTTGCCATATGGGAGATAAGCACCTCTTCACCAATGTTGAGTCTTTCAAGTAAGCAAGTCCTTATGCATGCACGAAATAGTTCAGCCTCATTGTTTGAATCCCTCTGTTGGAAGCAAGGTTAAGATGGCATATATAAAGGGTGATGGTGGGGGTAGGAGTGAGAAGAGTCATAGAACTTCAGAAGAAATAGTCTCATTCACCTACCCTCCTCCTGCTCAGGTGCCAGATCACCCCCTTCCAGAAGTTTCCTTCATAAGTAGCCCTTAGAAGCAGCTGCTGCTATCCCAACTCTGCTCTGTTGCCTCCTTGGGAATGTTCTATTCTATCCGGGCATCAGCTGGGCTATCTTGCCTCTACTTGGGATTCTTTCAGGATTCTTTCTGTAACCTCAGCTCTTCTTTGTGAGTTTTGGCTCCCTGGTTACCTTACACAGGTGTAAGCACAGGTACATGCCATGGAGCTAAAAAGGAGACAAAAGTGGGGAAGGCAGGGTTGAGGAGTGGACAAGACAACAAGACACATGTGACATGAGAGTACAAAGGAGATTCTGGGGATAAAAGGGTGCAAGGGGAGGGAATGGGAAGAGAGGGAGTAAGAAGGAGCAACAAATGCAAATTCTGTTTGAAAATGCCATAAGAAAATGTAACACTTTGCAGGCTGTTTGTAAAATGAATCCATTGAGATAGTGAAAAAGCTTCACTGAACAAAATATTTGTTGCAGGAGTATAAGGATTAGAGTTCAGGTCCCTGGATCCATATAAAAGCTGGGCAAGCATGGAAGCTCACCTGTAATTCTTGAACTCAGAAGGCAGAGACAGGGACTGCCATGGGGTCAGCTGGTTGGCTAGACTTGCCGGATAGGTGATCTCTGGGTTCAGTAAGAGACTCTGCCTCAGTAATTAAAGTGAAAGCAGCCAAAGAAGACATCTGCCTCAGCCTCTGGTCTCCACACGCACGTGCACACACATGAATGTACACCTACACATGAAAACCCGCACACACATGCATACCACACATACATACAAAATAAATAATTGTAAATATTATTTTTTAAAAAGGCAACTCCTTTAGCTCTAGGATGAAATGTTCTATATATATATCTGTTAGTTCCATTTGGTCCAAGGCTTCAATTAGATTCACTGTGTCCCTGTTTAGTTTCTGCTTTCCTGAACGATCCATTTCAGAGAGCGGGGTGTTGAAGTCACCCACTATTATTGGGTGCGGTGCGATGTGTGCTTTGAGCTTTAGTAAAGTTTCTTTAACGAATGAGGGTGCCCTTGCATTTGGAGCATAGATATTCAGAATTGAGAGTTCTTGTTGGTGGATTTTCCCCTTGATCAGTATGTAGTGTCCTTCTGTGTCTTTTTTGATGACTTTAGGTTGAAAATCAATTTTATCTGATATTAGGATGGCTACTCCACCTCGTTTCTTGGGGCCATTTGCTTGTAAAATTGTTTTCCAGCCTTTTACTCTGAGGTAGTGTTTGTCTTTGACACTGAGGTGCGTTTCCTGCATGCAGCAAAATGCTGGGTCCTGTTTACGTATCCAGTCTGCTCGTCTATGTCTTTTAATTGGGGAATTGAGACCATTGATATTAAGAGAGATTAAGGCATAGTGATTATTGCCATCTGCCGTTCTTTTTTTTTTTTTTTTTTTTAATTTTATTTTATTTTATTTTTTTAATTTACATTCCAAATCACTTCCCCTTTCCCGTTTCCTCCCTCCCCGAAAGTCCCATAAGCCCCCTTCCCTCCCTCTTTTCTCCGTTCAACCCCCTCTCATTACTCTGTCCTGGCGTTCCCCTACATCCAGTCTTTCCAGGACCAGGGGTCTCTCCTTCCATCTTTTTAGAAATCTATTGATATGCTGATTGTGTCTAGGGTATTCTGAGATTCTGGGTCAATATCCCCTTATCAGTGACTTCATACCATGTGTGATCTTTTGTGATTGGGTTACCTCACTAAGGATGATATTTTCAAGTTCTGACCATTTGCCTAGGAATTTCGTGAATTCATTGTTTTTAATTGCAGAGTAGTATTCCATTGTGTAAATATACCACATCTTCTGAATCCATTCCTCCGTTGAGGGACATCTGGGTTCTTTCCAGCTTCTGGCTATTATAAATAAGGCTGCTATGAATAGAGCTAAAGAATACACCTTCTTCTCAGCACCTCATGGTACCTTCTCCAAAATCGACCATATAATTGGTCACAAATCAGACCTCAACAGATATAAGAAGATAGAACTAATCCCATGCCTCCTATCAGATCACTATGGAATAAGGGTGGTCTTCAATGGCAACAAAAACAAAAGAAAACCCACGTACACATGGAGGCTGAGCAATGCTCTACTCAATGATAACTTGGTCAAGGTGGAAATAAAGAAAGAAATCAAAGACTTTTTGAAAGCTAATGAAAATGAAGGCACAACATACCCTAATTTATGGGACACAATGAAAGCAGTGCTAAGAGGAAAATTCATAGCCCTGAGTGCCACCAAAAAGAAACCGGAGACAGCATACACTAACAGCTTAATGGCACATCTGAAAGCCCTGGAACAAAAAGAAGCAAATACACCAAAGAGGAGTAGAAGGCAGGAAATCATCAAACTCAGGGCTGAAATCAATCAAGTAGAAACAAATAAAACCATACAAAGAATCAACTTTATGTTTTATGCCAGATAGGAAAACCTTTTCCATCTTAAGTGGCCTAGTCTAGTTGCCCTGAAATCTCTAGGCCTGTATTGAGTGCCCCAAGTAAGACCTTCTATTATAAGGGGAGGAACTGACAAGAGACTTGAAGTGCCACCCTCCCAGAGGTGAACAGGAGGGGAGATGGGGGAAGAATTGTGGGAAGGGGTGACTAGAAGGGGGACAGTGAGTGGAAAATAAAACATAATATAAAAAATTAAAAAGTAAAAACAACAACAAAAAAAAAAAAATAAAAAGGCAACTCCTGTAAATTTTGCTATGAAATGAACTAGTGTCTGGGTTAAATGTGACCACAGCCATGTCTCTGAAAATGATGCAAGCAACTGTTATGGACATCTCTACCATGAAGCATACTGTTGGCCATGCCAAGGTACTCCATGTTTTAAATGCCTGTGTTTGGTGTTAGCACTAGGTTTACCGGTCAGCCACCTTTGACCAAGTTTCTCTATCTCTATGGAAAAGATGACTAGGCCCTGAAAGTTCTGGGGGCTTCATCTAGGAGCCAGGAAGCCATCCTCCATCTTCCAGCTCAGCAGAAAGGAGAGTGACCCAGCCCTACCTCCAGCCAGTCCCACCTCTGTTCCCTTAGTCTGGGGCTGCTCTTCCCACCCCTTCAAGGTGGCAATGTTTTGTCCCTATGATAGTACAAGCTGCTCTGACAGCATAACTGCTAAGGTCTTGCTCACATGACATCAAAGGTCATCAAAGGCATCACAGAGCCTGACTTCTGCCAGACAAAACCTTAGTTGCTGTCACTTGCCTTCTGCACTTCGATGTAACAGTCAGATGCTGGTACCACTCTGCTTCTCTGGATAGTGTTGTGGGGCCTCTGCCCTCTGTCCTCTGGTCTCTGTGTAGCTTCAGTGGAGACACAAGTGGAGATTGGAGTGTGTGATGGTTTTTATAAGCTCGGCCTAGAGAGTGGCACTTTTAGAAGGTGTGGCCCTGTTGGAAGGCGTGGCCTTGTTGGAGTAGGTGTGGCCTTGTTGGAGTAGGTGTGGTTTTGTTGGAGTAGGTGTGTCACTGTGCATATGGGCTTTAAGACCCTCATCCTAGCTGCCTGGAAGTCAGTATTCTGCTAGCCGACTTTGGATGAAGATGTAGAACTCTCAGCTCCTCCTGCACCATGCCTGCCTGGATGCTGCCATGTTCCTGCCTTAATGATAATGGACTGAACCTCAGAACCTGTAAGCCAGTCCCAAATAAGAGTTGCCTTGGTCATGGTGTCTGCTTATAGCAGTAAAACCCTAACTAAGACAGAGTGAGAGGATAGAGAATGTTCTCCCTCCTCTGGCTCCCAGTGACTCTTCAGTGGTGCTCCACCCTCCCTCATGATCCTCATGCTGAGCTCTAAAGACGCTGAGCAGACCTGGGCCTGCTTCTCTCATTTCAAGTAGAGACCCAACATCCTACTCAGGAAAGCTTTTTGAATACCTGTAACCAATAAGGGGGCTAATGCTCTAAGTGTGAAGCACAGAAGAGGAATCCCTTAAAGAAGCTGTTGCTACTGTACTGAACAGAGAATTCTCTGTCTCTCTCCTATCCCATGGGCTTCCAGTTTGAGTTTCAGTGGGTAGAGAAGAAAGCAGGAGTCACGCTGTTTCCCTTTTATTTTTGATCACATTATTTCCCTTCCTCCAACACCTTCCGGATCCTCTTCACCTCCCTACCCACCCAACTTTATGTTTCTCTCTCCCCACACTCAAAAAGATGTACAAAAATTGATTTTTTTAAAAGTATATGCACAAAAAAATGGAGTCCATCTTGTGTTGGCTAACTACTCCTAGATTTACCGTTCCAGTGACACTACATTGGGAAAAACTATTTCTTCCCCCCCCCCCCACAGATATCAGTTAGAAATGGCTTCTTGATGAGGGCAGGGCTGTGTGTCCACTTCCCTGCTCAGTTCTGGGATATTGTCTGGATTGAACTTGTGCAGGCCTTGCATGTGCTACCACAGTCTGAATCCATGCGAACACCGCCCTGTTGGGTCTGGAAGGCTCTGTTTCTGTGGAGATGATGGGTGACTCTGGGTTTCTTTTTGAGAATTCAAAAACTGAGGCCATTACTCTCTTTCTTACCCATTTTCTACCTCTTTGTATAGACCAGACCAGCTGCTTAGGAGGTGCAATGAACATTGTAAAGGGAAGACAACACACACACACATATACAGATGCACATACATACACACACACACACATACAGACACACAGACACACACACAGAGACACAAACACATATACACATACATGGAGAGACACAGATACACACACATAAAGACACACAGATACACACATAAATACACATGCAGACACACACACAGACATACAGACACAGACACACAGACACACACAGAGACACACAGACGCACACACACACACACACACACACACACTACCATCCCAAGACATTGTGATCTCCTCACACAGCAGTAGTCTGGTCACCTCATGGGCAGACAGAGTAGCACACACCTTCCAGAGTGTCTCAAGACTTGTCCTTTTGTCTCTTCAAGGGCATCATTTGTCTTGCTGTCCCAAGTATGCCCAAACAGGCCAGACTGTCTTTCTTCTCTAGCTCTCCTCTTGTCTCTTCTCCACTCCCTTCTTTCTTGCCTGACCTCAGCATTCCAAATCAAAATCAAACAGCCACAGTAGAGAATAAAATTACTGCCATCCCTCCAGGAAGGTGGGGACATGGGCATGTCTGAAATTCCCTCTGCCACAAAGGGAAAGGTAGCCAGAAAGCCCCCTCTCTCCAGGAAACCTGGCTTAGCAGTCACCATCCTGTCTTGGGACTAGAGATCATAGACGTGGCAAACAAAAACAGCGAATCCAGTGCCATCCAAGAAATGCACACAGCCTAATTGCCAATGTTTCCTTTTTGAAAACTAAAAAGGCTGTGCACATTAAATAAAAGGAGAATTCATTTCTAGTTTAAATACAGCTGCTGTGATTCTTGCCCACAGCACAGCTGTCCTGAGGCTGGCGCAGGGCCATGCTGGGGAGGCTCCATTCAGTCTGTCCTATTGTCTTCCTGACTCACAGGCACAGACCATCTCTGAGTGTTTGGGAAATATTTGTATTCATTTTCAGATCTTTGACGCATCACTGAGGGATGGGCCTCAACAGCACCACACCTCCAGCTCTCTGCACCTGTCAAACCATTTTCTATCTCCCCTTCCTGGGGTGGTTTTTCTGAAGGGAAAAATCATTTGTTTCACATTGTTTCTTGTTTGTTTGCTTTTATTTTTCCCAATTCGGGGCAGAGCAGAGCCAGTACAGTGATATATTTCCAAGTCTTCATCCCAAAGTGTGTGTGTGTGTGTGTGTGTGTGTGTGTGTGTGTGTGTGTGTGTGTGTGTTTAAAAAGGATCAATCACATGTTTTTATTTTGAAAACCACGAGTAAAATTTGAGGTTGTCATCAATCTGGGTCTGCCCTGCAGACTTCAGGGGAAGAAGCCTTGTTGCCAACTCCTGTGTCACACTTCATTCACTTCAGAATGGAGATAACGTTGGGAGATGCAGCAGAAATGAGAAAGGTTTGAGTCTTCAAGGACGTCCTGACCACAACATATTCCTTTAAGCTTGTCCCCCAGGAGGCTCGAATCCTCTGTGATCCTATTCAGTAAGGAATTCTATCCATCAGGAACTTGTTTTCTGGAACTTGGGCCCTGACATATGGGAGCTCTCTCACTCTGTAAGGATTTGCCTGAGGATACTCCACAGCCTGAGCTGCGAAACTATTCCACTCAGGCGACCTGCCTGGCTTCCTACTCCTGGCCACACCTTCTAGCACCTTCAACACAGCCGTAGGATTTTGGTCTGTCTCTAGTCTGCCCATATAGCCAACATCCTCATAAGTCTAGCCATAAGTCTTTGGTCTGTCTCTAGTGCCCTTCCCCATTTGTCCCCAGCATCCCCAGAGTACATGCAGATGACTTTGTGGAGATTGTGTTCTCTGGGGAGGAGCCAAGGTACCATCTGACATGACAGTTTGCCCATACTTCCTCTTTGCAATATCCCCAGCTAAAACAACTCACCAGAGCAGGGCATTGGAGACATGAACTCAAATACAAGAATGGAGAGACCCTGCGTTCTAGAAGATAAAGGCCCAAGATCGGGTTCTTAGGATGGCTCCTCCTGAGTTTCACACCATCTTATCTTACAAATGGTTTCGTCTTCCTGTGATCTCACATGGTCACCTCTCTTCCTATAAGGACACCTGGCAGACACCATAAGGGCGTCATATATATATATATATATATATATATATATATATATATATATATATATATTATAGCATGTACTCTGGGGATGCTGGGGACAAATGGGGAAGGGCACTAGAGACAGACCAAAGACTTATGGCTAGACTTATGAGGATGTTGGCTATATGGGCAGACTAGAGACAGACCAAAAGCCTACGGCTGTGTTGAAGGTGCTAGAAGGTGTGGCCAGGAGCAGGAAGCCAGGCAGGTCGCCTGAGTGGAATATATATATATTATATATATATATAATATGACTTAATGATAATTACTTCCTAAAGGCCCTGTCTCTAATACCAGTCACATTCTGAGGTTTAGTGTGAATATGGAGAGATAATAACCCTCTGACACAGCCACATCTGCCAATAGCTTAGGGCAAGGGTGAGCTTGTAACAGAGCTCAGTTCCCTGGGGATGATGGAGATGACCTTGGTCAAATCAGTGGAATGCAGTTACCAGTGCAGTGAATGTGATGACCCGCTGTCCCAATGGGCAGACTCAAGTGCAAAGAGGACCAAGGGTCAAATGGCTTACCAGTCCCTGGATGGGGACTGAGACCTATTCAGACGTTCCCAAACTCATGTGATGCTTGTGATGTACTAGCTTTATCTGGCTGTGACGTAGGGGTGACTAAATGGCCTCAGGGATCCTGCAGACAGTGACCAGAGGAAGAACCCAGGGGTGTGGTACACTGCAGTCCATGGATCACATCTGGCCCCTGTCCATGTCTGGAAGTAAGCATCTCAAAACTCAGCCACTTGCTGTCTATCACCCATCATGCTACTACCTCTGCAGGACTAGGTGTCCCTAGTAGTAGCCTAAAGGCTCTCAAAACATTAAGTATTCATGATCTGACCCATCCCAGGTATTACAGGCAGCCACAGGGGGACCAGAGTAGCAACATCTGCCAACCATTGTGTTTGTTGGGAGGATGCCTATAATAATTTGAGTCAGAAATGTCCCATCTAGCTTCACATACTTGAGCACTTAGTCCCCAGTTAATGGCACAGTTTGGAGAGGAGCAGGCTTGCTACAGGAAGTATGTCAGTGGGGGGTGGGAGACTCTGAGAGTTTATAGCATTCCTCCACTTCCAGTTTGTTTTCTGATGCTTTGTGTTTGAGGTTGAAGATGTGATCTCTCAGCTTCCGGCTACAGGTGCCTCCATTCCTGCATCCCTTTTATGATGGATTCTAACCCTGGGGGCTATAAACCACAACTTTTTCTTTCAGAAGATCCTTGGGTCAAGGTGTTTTCTCAGTCACAGAAAAGTAACTAACGTTGGGCCATCAGGCAGAGCTACTTTATTAACTTCTGTGCAATGCCTCTTCGCTTTCCACCATCTCTGATATTGGTCTTTGCAGGTGAAATTGAACTTCAAGGAAGACCAGGGCCATATATCATATGTACCCACAGTGATGAACAGTCTCTACTCCCCATCCACCTAAAGGCACATTAAAGGGCAGCACTTATCCAGCTATGCCTGGTACTGGCAGGACACAGCTAGGAACATGGAACCAATGATGCACTGCCCATTTTTTGGGTTTCATTGTGCCTTTCCACAAACCAAGATTAGGCAGCAAGATGAATGCTGGACCCCATGCATGGACAAGCTCTCTGTGCCTTACCTTTCTTCCAGGCTCATGAAAAAATTCAAGCTTTAAGGACAGGAATAAAACAATCCTTCTGTGCTTTTCTGTTACAGGATAAGAAAATTCACAAGGAATTGCTGAATCTAGTTCGTATTCTACTTTGGTCACAGCTATGTTCTGTGGGAAGGAAATCTGAAAGAGAGGAAAGAGTGGGGTGGAAATTAGAAGTCCTTCTGGTACCTCTGAGAGTTAGACATGACCCGTCTCAATGTCACCGAATCGGGGATATGTACAGGAGCCTTGCCAAGGTTCTGAGGAGCCACACTGGATTGTGACTGACTGACCTGTGCTTAGTACCTACTTCCTTGTGATCACCAGATTTACTTCAAGCATGCTTAGAGGTCTTCTTGGCTATATGACTTACATCTATGAAGCCCCTCCTCTCTCTGCTCTGCTCATCTCTATTGCTCACTCTGCCCTGTGTCCTCTCTCCTTGGCCAGGTTGTACCCCCAAAGACATAGGTGTGCTTTCTGACCACCAACCTCTGTGAATTCTTCCAGTCCTAAACTCTTTTGTATCTTCTGTGTCAATATTCCCACCTTTCTTGAAAGTTCTGAGGAGCCTGGCATGCATAGTTAAGACTTTTTCTCCAAAGAATAGAAGCTAGTGTTACTAGGTAGTGTTCCTAATAGAAGAAAATGACTTGTGCTCCCTGAATGCCGAGGATGATGGCCTGATTCTCATTCCATTGTCTACTAAACCTTTATGAGTTATGTCTGTGCTGTCTTCAATGCCATATGCATAGTTGCCTGCCCTCACACATGCCATGCCCAGCCTGGGCATTCCACCTCTTGCATATGTGACTGGCAGTGGAGCAACAGCCATCTTCAACAGCAGTGGCTCCAGGGAGCTAGAAATCCTGTGGTCTTATATCCTGTACTTCCTGGAGAGGGAGCCCCATGTGAGGAATTGATCGGGAATTGTACAGTGATGCTTCTGTAAACTGAGAGCAGAGATGGCTACACATTCTCAGAGGGTTGAGAAATACACAGTCAGAAGGCCTCACTGTCTTCTGGCTGGGCACAGTTACACTCTGACTCCCAAGCCTTATTCTCTGTGTCTTTAGTCTCCCCATCCTTTTGCTGTTGACCTATGTTTTTGTAACTACACAGAAGACACCTCCAGCATGGCAGCCCACCACTTCCGTGAGTTAGCTATTAGCTAAGGGTTCCTTGACCTGGTCTGCTTCACTCAGGAGACTACCATCTCGAGAGACTGTGTAGGACATGTGTTTGTGACACATGAAGACAGGACACAGACAAGGGCCAACAGGATGATAGCATCTAAGAAGCAAGACTGAGATGGCCATAGTATTCCCCCACCAACTGTTGCAGGTCCCCAGACACAAGCCACCTGGGAGAAACTTGAAACCAGCTTCATTACAGAGGTGACACCATCTTTACTCACTTTCAAAACTGCAGATCTACTCTCCTCCATGAAATCCAGTTCTGGTAGAGAGAGTTCTAATACTGCCTTAGCTATCCCAGGCTGAGCTGACAACAGCCTGGGTTTCTTTTGCCTGAGACAAAGGCTGCGGACAGGTCAGATATGTGTCCTTATGGCCCAGTCTTCTGAGGTTTTCATGAATGCTTGTTCACGACTCCACCCCCACCCCTATGAACAAGTTGTAGTCAAAAGTTCATATATAATCATCAGCTTCTCTTTCCTATTCCCCAGTTGTACAAGGGAAGCTCAGCTACCTTCCTGTGTCCCTTCATTGCCCCATTTTCCTTTTTTTTTTCTGGCCTCCCTGTTACTCCCTGGTTATACCTCCTCAATGTGACATTCCTCTGAACACACTTCTTCTGGGGCTGGCAGGAGGGACCCTCCATGAGAACTCTCAGCAGACAGAAGGAAGTCTTGGTCAAGGACCCTCTGGACCTGGTTCTCTGGGAATTCCCAAGCTAACAGTACTGAACACTGAGTCCCCAAAACAGTACTCAATGCTGAATCCCACAGGGACAGGGCATGGATGGCCACAGGGGCCAGCTGGGAAGGTAACAATGAGATCAGATGAGCTAATCAAGGCACAGGCCTCTGTCAGGAAAACAAGGCAATTGAGAGGAGAGGGCACCTGAGTGGTTAGAATGGAAAGAAATGAGCCACAATTTGACAGGTCCAGGTCAACCTTGATGACTTTTAGTCAGTCACTTTAAATTCTCTTTCCATCTCTCCTGAGCCTTGACAAAATCTGTTCTAATGCTAAAGACCTAGGCAATTACACCTGGTTCCAACCAGGAGTCTGTGATTGGATCCAGCCGTCAGGCAAGTGGGGTCTGAAATAAACTGTAATTGTCAGACTTCCTGCCATGTTTCTGGAGACAGTTCTGTGCCTTATGCTGTTACTTAGGGGCAGCAGGAGTTGTCTCTCATGGAATAGGATCTCTGATGGCTGCCTGGTCTTCCCAGACTCATCCTGTGACAAGCCCTTGGGTAATAATGGTGTCACTATTACCAGGAGAGCCATTGCAAAGGTGACCGTTTACAACGAAAGGAAGACAGACCATTCTGCTAGCTCCTTCCTGCCATTGCTCTCTCTAGGACTCTCCTGAAATAATTTAGCCCTTACTCTTTCTGTTCTGCAGAAAGGTCTTCCACAGCCTATTCCATAGTTGATGATGACATAAGGTAAGGTGCTTCTGAGGACCAGCAATGTGCCCCAGAACACACTTCTCAGAGCCCATGCTTTCTACAAACAGAGGGATCAGAGCTGATGCACTGCTTTTTTGTTGCCTGGGTCAACAGTTCTCCATGCCCTCTGCAACATGTTCTTTGTGGCTCAGAGCTGTCTGAGACAGTCTCCACTGCCTGTTAATGGAGAAAAAGTCAGGTGTCATTATAATTCTTGGTGACATTTCCCTCCATGGTAAGCCTTTCCTGAATATCTGCAGATGTCCCAGCCTGATAGGAACATATGGCCCAAGGGCCCCAAAGTAGTGCTGGCCTCTCCAAACTATGTCAACCTTTTCCTGTTAGTTTCTAACAATTCTGTCTAACTAAATTATCTTTCTTGTGTATTTTTAAGGTATGTGCCATGATGTTTTGATGTATATATACATATATATGTATACGTATATATGGTGATGTATATATTATATATGATGTATATATGGGCTGTATTGATGCTACATCATGGTCTAACCTTCTAAGTCACCCTGTTCTGGTAGGAGGAACCCCAAAGTTCTGCTGTATTTGCAACTTCCTTCACACAGTACAAATCACCGACTCAAGCTCTCATCCGTCTGGGTCTTGAGTGGATGGTGAATCATCTTTCTCTTCCCCCAAGAGACCTCGAATAATCCTTGGGACATAATGTGGCAAAACTAGACTGTGGAGACAGCACTTACTCAGTGCTTCACATCTGATGCATTTCACCAATGTGATGCTTGGCTTTGCATTGGATAGGAAGTTCTCATTCTCTGTGGGCCAAGGTCACCTAATGGCTAGCATTCTTCCTAAATCATTTAGATAAGACTCACAGCATCCTCTTGTCTACTGAAATAAGTGAAGCCCACTCCCTACTCATCTTTGGTCAGCTGACAGGCTGTCACTCTGACCAGTGTGCACAGAACACTTGTTTACCAGACCTTGCTTCAGCTCCAAGGCATCAGGTGCTCCCTGAGCACAGGTAGCCTCAGGGTCAACCTCCACTGTCCCACCCTGCCTCTACATCTCACTCCATACAGTAGAGTCTCCAGCTTCATTCCCTGCTCACTACAGATAGAACATCTTTGTAGTCATGGGACATGCTGACAGACCTTATAGTTTATGTTGCCCAGGAAACTATTCCTTGTGTCCCCTGTAGAATCTTTTCACATAGGCTTCTTCCCTGTAGTGAATCTGCTTTCAGTAGATAGTGCCAGAGAAGGGACAAAGTCAGAGGCCTGGTCATGAGGCTACTTCTCTGGTATCTGTCTCCACTCTGGAGAAGGACTCATTCAAGCCAGAGGCACAAGATGTGATTTCTGGGGTTGCAGAACCCAAGATTTTTTCCAAGTCTCACTCAGTTGCATTTGAGTACTGGAAAACTCCCAGATTCATACCAGAAACCACTGGGCCACGGTTAGGAGCCATGTCCTTTTCTGTAACCCAGTTAATCTCCTGGGCTTACCAGATGTTACTGACTGGGGCTGTGACCATGGGGAAGTGGATGCAGAGGACCATTTATAAGACACATGTCTGTGAGGCCTAGGGAATCCCCTCTCTCTGAAGCAGCTCATACTAGCCCTAGGTTTTCTTTCTACAGGCTATGTTCTCACTCCTCAGCTCTTGAAATATGCAGTCTCCCTTCACAGTCTTGCATTGCAAGGCACAAACCTGAGGGCCCAATGTGTCCCCTCGGAGGCTTAGGTGGAGGGTGGGTACTCCATTCACAACTTGGGGAATTTTTGAAATCTTAACTCTCTCATTAGGAAATGCCGCGAGCCTCAGACAGCAATCAAACACCACAGTTGCTGGCGGCAGAGCAGGAAGATCGGTGTAGTTTTAAAAACATTATCAAAGAGCTTAAGTAAGAACAATGTTCGCTGGAGGAGCACCCTGACAATATTTATGAGTCAGAGCTACAAGTTTTCTTGAGAAGAGGCAAGGATGAGGTCTTTCAGAAGTGCAGCTCAGGTGTGAAGCCACTTTCCTCATGGAAGTTCAAGGGTGTGCTTGGGAGCCCTGTGTAACCACAATTTACAAGTCAAGCCGACATCTCTTTGGGGCAACTTGGGATTTCTGCCTTTGAAATCCCCTCAGTAGACCTGAAAATCCAGTTTGCTGTGTCTTTCTTTAAGTCTTAAAATAAACCAGTGCGGCATGGAGATGCGCAGAGGGAGAAGGCACAGCCTGCTTCTATGCAACAGGCTTTGTTTTTATGGTCTTTTTGTATTTTTGCATGGGAGGAGAAATGGGCTTGAAATAGGGGCTCACTCCTAGCTGGCCTGGAACTCGCTATGTATCTGGTCTTAAACTTGTGATCCTTCAGTTGGTCTGCCTGAGTACTAGGATTATGAACACACACCAGCACATCTGGCTACTCCCCGTTGATTCAATTCTGTTTCCCATCCTGACACTTGAGAAACATCTTGAGTTTTCAAGCAGAACAGCCAGAATCTTTGCTACCCAGAGCACTCACACACTGGTGACATCCATGGCAGACAGATTATATGTTCAGGTTTCTGGGGAATCATCCTTTGTCCCAGGTTTCTGCCCTGTGCCTGGTCATATGCTTGTAGCACCTGACACATAGAGAAGGAAAGACAAATGGGATGTCACAGACTAGATGGAACATAGGCAAAGTGAGGGTAGGGTAAGGTAGAGGCTCAGTCAGACTGAACCTGGCAGGACCTGGGCAGCCAGTGCTACACTGAAGACTGAGATAGACGTGACAAGGAAAGAAGAAAGGACAGGACCAGTGGGACAGTCTGGGTTTGTCATTTTGGATGAAGGCATCGGCAATGAATCCCCAAGAGTCCTTTGCCTGACACTTGTGTCAGGCGATATCTGGTTGTCAGCTTTGTCTCATCCAAAGGACAGAGGATGGGAGACAATCCTCTCACATCTCTCCTGGGGAGAATGGAAAGACAGTCTCAAGTATCCATAGTATCTACCTAGGAGGCTGTGTCCAGACATGCACTGTGCCCACAGTGTTCTACATCCACCCCTGCACCGGCTCTATACCTGCACTGAGTCCACATATATATTGCCTTCCTCTGTCTTAGCTTCATGCCCCCAGCTCAGTAATGCCTCAGGGACAGAAGACATAATGATCAGTTGCTGCGACAGCCCTCAGCAAACACACACACACACACACACACACACACCTCTGAACAAACAAACAAAACAACTGAGAGGGTGGGTGAACACACAAAAGGGCAGGGGCTCCTACCACTTCTCGTCTATCCTGGGGCCAGTGCTGACATTCTGAAGCCACATACATGTAGCAGGTGAAAAGACTTCAGATTGGGACCTGAGCCAGAATCAGACATTGGACCAGTTACACTGTCCCCTGACACTTCTCCCCACGATCTTCAGCTGCCTCATCTCCATGCCCTTGACAGTTGTGAGAAATGAAATGATTTAGGATTGGGTTCCTCAATAGATCATCTATAGTCTATGAGAAAAAGATGGTAATCAGGGCAACACTGAAGGGATGCACCTGTGTCACCGGGGAATGCATCTGGGACTCTCTGCAAGGCCTGACAATGCCAAAGTCACATCTTGTTCTTGTCCCAAATGCACACCCATGCAGCAGCAGTGTGACAATGACAAGAGCTGCGTGAGATAGGAGGTGTAGAGCTGTAGGCGGTCTCTGGAGGGCACAGAGTGGATGGTGCTGGCTTCTTCCAAGCCCTCTCTGACAGACTGGAAGTGCAGTAGGCTTGCCTAAGCCCACGCTTGATTAGTGGGTCTGGAGCTGGCTTCCTGCCTTACTAGGTAGATAGGACACTAAAGCCAAGACAGACTCCTCCCCACTGATGGCCACTCCCCTACACCTTCCCCCTTAGCCCACTCTGACCAAGCACTTCACAAAGGCTGGATACTTATATCCTCCCTCATCTCCACTTTTATGGGCCTGAGTTGTCACCCACTGCACACTTTCCAGCAAACTCCATGAGACTGCCTGATGGCCTCCCAGCTCCTGTGAGATTCTATGCAGAGCAGTGGATGCTACCCATCCTAAACCTAGTCCTCCCCAAGTGTCACCCAAGAACACAGGTATGAAACCCCCAGGCCCAAGAAGTCCCATTTAATACTTGGCCCAAGCAGAGGCTGTCCAGAGACCACCTTTCCCTGAACTCAGGCTGTTCACCTGCCTGAGCTCCTTCCTCACTTTTAGTTTCCCAATATCTCTCTTTAATCTTGCCCCCCACCCCCAGCTGCTTTGTAGCAGTAGCCAAGTGCTCAGTAAAAGCCTTTTCATGTTCTTTCCCCACCCCCATGAAACTCCCTGGCTCTCAGCAGGTATTTCCCTGTAGCTTTTAGGTCCCAGCTGACACCAAGATGTGCTCCAGGGGAAGGGTCAATGTTGACTAGTAGTCTTGTCTCTCCCACCTAAGGCATGGCATGTCCCTGTCTTAGTTGTGTGGTTTGTTTGTTTGTTTGTTTTTAATTATTACTGTTATAAGACATCTTAAGCCAAAGTACTTTGGGGAGGAAAGGGTTTATTTCACTTTAGGCTTCCACATTAGTTCATCAATAAGGGATGTCAGGTCAGGAATGCTATGCAAAAACTTGGAGGCAGGAACTGAAGCAGTGGTCATGAAGAAGTGCTGCTTACTGGCTTGTTCCCCATGACTTACTCAGCCTACTTTCTTATAGTACTCAAGGGTAGCAATGACCACAATGGGCTGAGCCCTTCCATGTTGATCATTAATCAAGAAAAAGACCAACAGATGTGCCCGTAGGCTAATCTTAGGTATTTTTTCAATTGAGATCCTCTCTTTTCATATACGTCTAGGTTTGTTTCACACTGACAAAAGTCAACCAGCTAGTCCCCCTCTGTCTGTCTTTATCTCCTGTACCTCCCCCAGATGCTGCCCTCTGTGATTTTGAATTTTCTAGACATAGCAGAGAATTATCTAATTCTGGAGCTAGTGGTGAGCGTGGGCCCAACCCCATGCTTCCTTGGTCTCAGGGTGAATCCTTTAACAAAAATGAAAGTGTTCTGGATTACAGCCTTAGGCCACTATCAGACAATGAGTAACTGAGAGGCATTCATCTGGCCTCCCTAGTAGAAATGAACCCTGAGGCAAAGACAAGCAAGGGAAGAAAATCACAGAGCCAAGGGCAGGGGTGGGAGTTGGGGGGGGGGGTGGAGGGAGAGATACTGCCAGAAAGGAGCTGAGACTGCTGAAGGTGGAGTAGCTGGGCCTAGTGGAAAGCCATGGATCAGGGGAGAGGCTCCTACATAGGGAGGGACCAGTCTCTAACCCCAGTGTTGGCCAGGACATCCAGGAACACAATGGCTTCACAAGGCAAGGCCAAATTATGTAGTTAAGTTTTCTGCTCCAAAGCGATCAATTTCACCCTGGTTAAGTCAACCAGAGACGCAAATGGAAGACTACCAGCTCTCTCTGCAAGTGACCGGCCTCCCTTCTTGTCTACATCAGCAATCTGCACCCTAACCCAGGCAACGTTCAGTGGGACTCAAGAAATCCAGACCAGAGACAGTGTCCATATTCCAAGCATGAGGAGAACCAGCACCAGCCAAGGCTGGAGGGCAAACTCCGGTGCCCCCTGGCTCAATCACCTGCAGAGTGTCAGTCTGTGAGCTAAGGTGCTGTGAAGGAAGAGTGGCAGTGAGCTCGGTCTGTGCTGCATGTGAATGTCCAGTCCTCTCTCTGCTGAGCGCTAGGAGCATGATCTGCCTGGAACAAATGTCAGCAGACCTGATACCCCACAATTCAACTGAGATCTGCACCCGGATAGTCACTGGCTTCATACCCTCACTGTACCCACTCTAGCACTGTATGCACACTTGCTCCTCTGTGACTTCATCCGCACAGGCTCTGTCCACGTGCTGAATGAATTCACACTAACACTGGGGTTCCCTCTTGACTAGATGCATACCTGCACTGAGACTACAACTGCACTTGGTCTATACCTGAACTGGCTCACTCCTGAAGTGTGTTCACAGTTACACTAGGCCAACACCTATTCAGGGGTACATCTGTACCATGCTCTTATCTGCACTGAATCCTTTCCTTAACTGTATAAAGACCTGTAACTGTATACATACCTGCACTTGGTACATACCTCACTGCATACATACCTGTACTTTATAAACAGCTGCACTGTATACACACCTGTACTGTGTACACACCTGTACTGTGTACACACCTGTACTGCATACAAACCTGCACTGTATAAACATCTGCTCTGTATACACACCTGCACTGCATACACATATGTACTGCATACACACCTGCACTGTATAAACATCTGCACTATACACACACCTGCACTGCATACACACCTGCACTGTATAAACATCTGCACTATACACATACCTGCACTGCATACACAACTGCACTGTATAAACATCTGCTCTGTATACACACCTGCACTGCATACATACTTGTACTGTTTGTATAGCTGTACAGTGCCCACACTGGCATTGTGTACATATCTAAACAGTGCCCACACTGTACTGTATATATATGTGTATTGTTAACACACCTGCACTGTATGCATACTTGTGTGGTATACATGTCTGCACTGTGCCCGTACTTACACTGTATATGTATATGTGCTGTGTTCATACCTGGCCTCTAGCCACACATGCCTTGTGTTCCTACCTGCCCCATTCTTGGTCTTCCATCACTCCTGGCATTACCCAAAATGCAAAGGTCACAACCAACTCCACCTTAGAGCTGTTCTTAGTGTTCTGATGGTGATAAAAATGCAAATCACTTCTGCTGTTTGGACCTTTTATGTTCTATGTACTAAATAAAATTTTATGGCTTAAAATGGCTGGGAAAATCAAGAGATGATAATGTTTTCCAACATGAAAACTACATGAACTTCGCAGTTCCCAGCCATAAATGCAGTTTTCTTGGCCCACAGCTGTGTGTTTGCCCAGGAAAGAGCCCCAGCTGTTGGCACTACCATGGTGCTTCTGAATATTTATATCAAGACTGCACATCCCTTTTCAGGGAGTGCCCACTTACCCTCATCTGTATGGTTGAATTCTTGAGAACAGGACTGCAGCTAGATCCTGCCATCTGTCTTCCTGAGCTTCTCTGGGACTGGGCACCTGAGGCTACTTTCAGCCAGCCTGCCAAGTGGATGCAGGATGGTTGGGTGGAAAGTGTATGTCTGAGTGCTTAGCTGACAAGGTCTTCAGCTGCAGTAGATACCTTACTCTAGAAAAGTGAGTATATGCCTGCACTCTAAGAAAGTGGATAGTGTGTGTGTGTGTGTGTGTGTGTGTGTGTGTGTGTCTGTAGTCTAGAAAAGTGATTATATCCCAGTCTAAGAAACTGGGAATATTCCCATTGTCTAGAACAATGAATATATGCCTATTGTAGTGGGAATTTGGTTTCTTTGAAAAACAGAAATATTATGAGAATACATTTTCATTTTAATCTCAGGTGTGAGATACGGGAGTGCTTCAGACTGTCCACAGCAGTTGACTATGACTTGCCTCATACTCTAGCAGTGATGTGATTTTGTGAACTGCAGACAATTTCTGAAATTGTGTGACATTTGGAATTCTGGGGACTCTTCAGAAGTTATATAAATGCTAGAGACCCAAAAGACAGTGTTGATGGTAGTGGGTTGTTGGTTATTGTTTGGTTGCTGTTGGTCAAGGTTTGTTAAGTAGTCATATGCAAAGAACAAACAACAAGAAGGGATTAGATATCCTGGTGATGAAGATCAAACTTGCCCCAAGAAACTTGACACCCCTAATCAGCAGGAAGTAGTTTAATGATAACACCACCCTCCTTTTCTCTCCTATCTAGTGTTAGGGGTGGAGAAAGGTGAAAGAAAGAAGTAATCACAAAGTAGCCAAAGTTCAGCTACAGCATATGGTCTAGGAAAGTGGATTTATGCCCACACCCCCCAAAGTGGGCATATGCCTTTGTTCCTGTGTGCCAGTTGCAGATTATATTTACCCATTTATTTTACAAATATTTCCCTTTGAAGGTGTTGCCATGTAAGTCTTGGGACTTTGCCTCCACCTCCAGAAAGTCAGCTGTGACTCTGCCTTTCTCTCCCCTGCCATCTATGCCCTCAGCTGTACTTTGCTACTCAGCTCTTCCCCATGGAGGCTATGACAGATATAACCCCAACTGATCCTCATCTAAGCTCCTTTTCTGTGACATACCTAGATGAATGTGAGGCTTGGAAGCATATCACACACACACACACACACACACACACACACACACACAGAGAGAGAGAGAGAGAGAGAGAGAGAGAGAGAGAGAGAGAGAGAGAGAGACAGACAGACAGACAGACCGAGACAGAGACACAGAGACACAGGGAGAGAGACATAGAGACATGGACGGATGGAGAGACAGAGAAGATACATAGACAGACTCACAGACACACAGGTACACAGACAGAACCCCACACACAAACACAGAGACAAACAGAACACACACCACAAATACACAGAGACAGAGAGAGCATCTCTTTCCCCTGAGGGGCAGCACACTGTGACAAGACTCACAGGAACATTGTGAAAATTCCTGCTCCCTCTGGACCTCTGTTCAGGAGCCTCTGGGACTCCTTAGCTCCTGTGTCTTACTGAGTTGTTTTATCCAGCACTGTATCCTTTTGTCAGCTTTGCTGTCTGTCCAGAGGAGAACTCTGCACGTCTAGATGTCAAGATGATAGGTAAGCAATCTCCCAGCATGCACTGTAATCATGTGAGCACACAGAACCCCACCCTATCACACAGCCTCAAACTCTTGCTTACAGGGTTTTGCAACTGCTCTTCGCTTACCCCTTTCTGTGGTGAGCTTCTGGAGGACAGAGAGAGTACAAAGTACAGGCTCACAAAACAGGACTCAGAGAGCAACCTGTCACCCTTTTCCTGTAGGCTTCACTTCCCCAAGGCAGAGAAAGATTTGGTGATTGTAAGTCTGCCAAGTATAGAAGTCCCTGTGATTTAACTGAGTGGGTCTGTAGATACTGTTTCCAGGAGCATCAAGAATGGGCCAGTAGCACTCTCCACCACAAGGGATTGGCCTCTTCTTTTTTTGGTTTGACCCTCATGGTTGCTAGCAGAAAGCTGTGTGGCTTCATTGCTTTCTGTAGTGCTCAGAGACAGATTACCAGGAATCAATTGGAAATGCACTAGATTTCACAAATAAAATGTAAGTGTCCTCAGGTAAACTTGAAATTCAGGTCAACAGGAAACACCTTTATAATATATGTGCCATTTTATCTAAAATTTAAATACAGATGTTTATCTGGTGACTATGAGCAGGAATGGCTATGGAAGGGTCTGAGAAAGTGACTACAGTCTGCATCCTTCCATCTCACATCACGGAAGTGTGACTCATTATCCTGCACAGATGTTTGCCTCTACCTTAAGAAGACATGGGAACACACCAAGACACTTCCCTCTTGATTCCCAAAGCACTTCAAACAGGAACTAAGTGTTGTTCTTCAAAGCATTTGAAGATGGTTTAAAATGTTAGGTGTCATCTTTCTTTCCAAAATGTGAGACCTCTTATCTGTGTGGCAAAACATTTCTTACTGAATAAACCTGCACAGAGAAGCTCTGTGGAGACCATCTCCAGCCTGCATCCCCTGGTGTTTCACAGAAGCAGAACTCTGCAGACTGTGTTCTACTCACCTGAGCTGTCCTCATTCCCAGGCTGGTTCTTAAAACCTTTATGATCAATTGGAAAAATGCATGTTATTATCCTGTCTCTCACCCTTGTTTCTCACACTGCCACAATTGTATGCAGTAAAATGCTCAAAGATGGCACCATGGATTGAAAATCCAGGTGGCCCTGGAGAATTCCTGCAGACTAATGAGTGACACATTAAACAGCCCTGAAAGTATTTTCACTGTAAAATGTCTGTCAACATCATCTCAGATATTTTTTATAAAGTACTAGTAGTAAGACATTAAAAATGACAAAAATGTCTTTAATCTATTTTTAAAAATGTAATCATGTGAGATATCATTCACCTCACGACAAACAACAATTGCCTAGACCAGTCTGTCCAGCTGCAGGCTACCCTGCTGAAGCAGGAAGACATTTGCTTTCCAAAAGATGCTCAATTGTCTCGACCTATGTCACGGCAATGACTGATCTTCTTAGGACATGTAACAAGGGCAGTTTCAACAGCAAAGTTCCTTCTTTTGATCAAAACAAACAGCTGTACCATGTCCAATACCAACCATCACCATAAAAAGAGCCAAACAGACAGACAGAGTGGAAGATGTGACATCCCAGCCTTCCTCTGTCCATCTAAAACCCAAGCTAGCCATACCACAGCACACTTCTGAGGTCACTCCTCCATGTTCTCCCATGTGCTCTTGCTGGGTGTGCTGTGAGCGGTACTGCTCAGGCAGGAGCCTCGTCCTTCTGAGAACTTGAGGTCACATGTGCCCACAGAAGACAGAGGCAGAAGTCTGCGCATAAAGAGCCTAGGAAACTGGGGGTGGGGGGGGTACAGCCAGGACAGAGGCAAAAGATGGCCGTGGCTGATTCTGGAACATTCCCTTGACACCTGAGCATGTGTGGCAGCTGCAGTTGACACCAGGGCTTCTCTCTAAGTTTATTTAAATGGTAATACAAAAAAATCACACATCAGGAGTTTACTAAGCATAGACTGAAGGGCTGATCCTATCTTAATTCTGTATGCAGCATTTTTTAGAAAATGTGAGTTTGAGTCTTCATTTGCTCCAATACAGCAGATTCTAGAACACACTCTCAAAGCTACAGTGGTTCAAAAAATTAGAAATTAAAAAAAAAAGCTTTCATTTATCCTTCAAAAATTTGATACAATATATTTGAAATATATTATTTCCTTCCTCCAGCTCCTTAAACATACAACTTCATGCTCTTGAACTCTCTTTTATAAAACAAACAAACAAATAAAAATCATACAGTCCAATTTGTGTTGACTAAGTCCTGGGTTCAGAGCCTGTCCTGGAATTTGATTAATATACCAGGTGTCACTTCATTTGAAGAAAACTGACTCTCCCTCACCCAGCAGCAATCAAACATCTATAATTCCTTGGCTTGGGTAAGAATTCATACCCAACTCCCTTCCTCCATGCTGCGATCTTTGTCTAGCTTGAGCTTATGAAGGTCTTGTGGTTTAGAACCATACAAAATTCTGACCCATACGGAGTGCCTGGCTCAACAGAGAGTGATATAGTCACACTGTGCACCAGACCTCCACAAACAGGGAGTGGTGTAGTCACACTGTGCAGCCAGCCTCCACAATCACCTCTCAGGATTGAAGCTTTATCCCCTTTGACTAATTTTCTTGCCCTGCCCCAGCCATATCAGAAACTCTTGTTATAATTCATTTAAAACTGTGTGTGTGTGTGTGTGTGTGTGTGTGTGTGTGTGTGTTTGAAGATAGGTGTGTGAGGATGGATTGAATAAGAAATGTCCCACCATAGTCTTGGGCATTTGAACACTTGGTACCCAGTTGATGACACTGGGAGGTTTAGAAGGAATAGCCTTGTTGGAGGAAGTATGCCACCAGAAGTCTGTTTTGAGAGTTTAAGGACTTTTGCCATAGTGAATTAGTTCTCTCTGTTTTGTGCTGATAGTTTTAAGATGTAAGCCCTTGGCTTTCTGCTCCTGACACTCTGCCTTTAGTCCACCATCATAGACTCCATTTCTCTGGAACACCAAGATAAAAGAAATTCTTTCTTCTGTAAGTTACCTTGGTCATGTTTTATTACAGCAATAGAAAAGTAACTGATAAGGTCAGTGAGCTCCAGGGGTCCAGCTGCCTCCAACCTCTCAGTGTTGAGATTACAAATGTGTACCAACACACCTGGCTTATTATTTATTCTTTACAAGAATCCAGGATTGCTATTCACAGCCACACTGACAAGCTGGGATGGCTACTTTCTTAGCATGAAACTTGATGACAAAGGATATGTGTAAGGTCTGTCCATTGTAAAACTGACATAAACTATAATTCTATATAAACCTATGATGAATTTTGAATGTCTAAATCTGAGGCTGACTGCTGGTCAGGCATCCTCTGTTCCAGAATGCTACATGAACAGGAGTGTTTGTGAAGGCTGAAGCAGCCGTGAATCCCCAGAGTGTCCCCTGTAGCTTCAGGTCGAACATATCATTTCAATGCAAAATGAGCCTAGGAGAACTATATGGGGTAAGCATAGCAAGAGCTCTGAGTGGTCACACTCAATAGACTACTCCAGGGACTACTACTTCCTGATGGAAGCCACAGAAATAGCTAGCTAAGGTTAGAGTTCCTTGAGCCTGGTAAAGGATGAAGGTCAGAGGATGTCATCTTCAGTCCAGTAAAACCATTTCCAGTCCTCCAAGCAAAATGTGAATCAACTGAAGGTCCATGCCCCGTGCTGCCTGATAAAGCCCCTGGAGCTCTTTTCTACACCCTCTCTATCTCTATTGTCTTCTCTCTTAGTGGGTATTAGAATCTAATCTCAACAGTTTCCATAGCAAATGTAGTTGATATTCTCACCTTCCTGGGGATTGATATTTTAATGGAGAATTTTGTGATAATAGAATACAGGGTTTCAAGTACCTCGTACCTTGAAACAATGTAGGGGCATGATGAATGACATGATCACTTTCCTTTGTGTGAGTCCCTGTTCTGGGTGCTCATCCTCAGAGTATCAGCATCTGGGCTGAGTGCTCTTCCCTGGAGCAAGGCTTACTTATTTGCCCCAGAATTGGTTCCTTCCTGCCGCCACTCTATGGATCCCATGGGCCCTGTTCTCACTGGGATCTGCTTTCAGCAAGGGTTTGTAATGGATGTGATATGAGGAACCCCCAAACATGGATTGGCAAGGAGACATATGCTTCTGCCTGTCTGATGTTCTCCCCCATCTTGAAGTGAAATCTGTCATCATGATCCTGAAAAACAGGACCTTTCCCATTCACCAAGCAGACTCAGCACCTCCAACTAGACCTGCTGTGTCATCATTAGCTCAGCCCACAAGTGTCAGGAAGGCCTTGCGGTAACAAGGTGAGGTTATATTAGTACAGCTTTATGCTGGACTTTTGAGTACACTCTGAGCTGACAGGGCTGAGTAGACCAGGAACCTGTGAGCAGTCTAGGAAGCTGGCCAGGAAGTACAAGGGAAGACAGGGGGGGGCAAGATGGAAAGGAAAATCGGTCTGGGGGTGCTGCAACAGAGACACTGGATGTGTCCACTGACTAGACCAAGATCCATCCACAGAAGCACAAAATGTGGCTGTTTGCTCTGGAGCCAAGAGGTCACATACATGGCTACATTTTCCCTGATGGAAAACATGTCTCTTACACTGAAAGAGTTGAGTGTCAGCAGAATCCAGCCATAAAATGTTATTTCCAGAAAATGATTTATAGACTGTGTTAGAGGTAATATTTTGGAAAAAAAATCCCGTGTGTGTGTGTGTGTGTGTGTGTGTGTGTGTGTGTGTGTGTGAGAGAGAGAGAGAGAGAGAGAGAGAGCACATGCATATGAACATGAACACATGTGTACAGGGCAGAAGAGCTCACCAGTGTCTTCCTCTAGCATAGCTTACCACTTTTCCCCTCTCTCTGAACTTGTAGATCACTGTTTGTGTGTTATTTTTCATCCTGATGCTCAGTAACCTTCTTCCCAGTGCCGAGATTACAAGTCTGTGTAGCCACACTCAACTTTTTTCAGATGCTAGGATCCAGACTCAGGTCTTGGTGCCTTTGCAGCAAGCCTCCTACCTGATGAGCCATTGACCCCAAAGAATTTCTATTTAGTAAATTTATTGTCAGATTGGATAGCATAGCATGACAATAGATGAATATGTAAAGAAAATTCACTAAACAAATGTCATAAAATACTACTTGGCCATTAGAAAAACAAAATACCATCCTTTGTAGAAAAAAAATGATAGAACTGGCAATTATTAAACTGGAATATAAGCCAGACTCACAAATATGGCATGGTTTCTCTCATCTGCAGAATGCACTTTCTGGAAGATCAGATCTGGTGGTAGAAGGGACACTGGGAAGAACACCCAGGAAAGAAAGTGATGGGAAAGAGGTATATTTACATGCCTGAAGAAAATAGCACCAGAAAGTCTGTCATTTTGTACAACTGGTACACTGTCACTGCTTTTACATAGGAAATAAAAAGTAAAAACATAAAATAAAAAGTTAAAAGACTAAAACACAGAATAATAATGTAGAGAGTGATCATGAAGAAGGAGCCCCCCTTCAAGAACTTATATCCTACAAGCACCCCTAAATTCAGAAACCTTTGGTTTTTAATAGGCTTCAAACTAAGAGTTACCCATCACCCTCTGCGGCATTTATCCCCACTTTGTCCCACTATGGCGGTCATTAACTCTCAGGCCTGTGCTGAGGACACAGAGACCCCAGTGAGAGTGGGTTTTGCTGAGTGACGGATGCCTGCTCCAGAGCAGGGCTTGGCTTTTAATAGGACTTCTGTTTTAGTTGTGTTTCTTAAGCTGATTAGTAAGGATGGGATTTTAATTGGGGTCCCCATTTTCTTTGAGTCTTTGGAAGACATCAGGATTTTTTTTTCCAACACATAATTAATCAGGGGGGAAAATCTTCCCAGGAATCGCTTTGTTCTTCCTCCTTCTTGGTCAAAGCAGGTTAGACCTCCATACAAAAGACATCTTAATGATGTCAAAACGAAGCCCACATTTCTCACCTTTGGACCAGAGAGTGGAAGAGTATCTTTTTCTTTTTTAAAAGTAGCCAGTCTATCCAAAGCCTCAGACCCTCACTTCATTATGACTGAACTCATACAAATCCGCACAAGTGTGAGAGCTTCCTGCCTGGGCCCCACAGCAACAGTGGGAATGGCCCTCCACCGCAGCGGGAATGCATTTATGATCATGCAATGCTTAAGTCTGTTTTTATTTCTCATTTTATGGAAAATGCAGCCATAATCCCTTCAGAATTCCCCTCCGCTTAAATCTTAGAGATCGTTCTCGGCCGCCTCTTAATGTCTCAAGGGTCCTTCAAGTTGCATAAGCCCATATTCAACAGGTAAAACCTACTTTGTTCTGTAGAGATGGCTGGAAATAATGCAAAATTAAAGATTTAATCTTCTGTGGGTGACACAGCCTTTCCTAGTTTGTCACAAAAGAACCAAAAGTCTAGCTAGCACTTCCTCAAAACACAGTCTTTGATTGGCAGGGCCTGCTGCATTGATTCCCCAAAACTATGTTGCTAGAAATTTTATTAATACAATTAAGCAAAGAAGCCAGGGCAGCCTTTAAGGTTGTGGGAGAGCTCCTTTCTGGTGATGATTGCTTTCATGAGCAACCCAACTCACAGCATTCATGTGTAAGGGAAATAAAGGAGCCAAGCTTTGATGACAAAGGAAGTACTTTTTCCTAATGACAAGAAAACCCTGGCCCTAACAACAGAACTCACAAGTGTCAGTCAAAACATTGATGTGAGAAGTGGAGATGAGCAGAGCCCTAGGGACTGAACACATTCTTTGTTACCTGTCACCAGGCATTCCAGGAGACTTCTCATTGAAATAGTTTGTACTTTGAATTAACTCCCCAAATTCGGTGTTTTTTGAAACATGATAGGAGACTTTTGTGTCTGTTACTTTGCTGCTGAGACTCGACCCATAAAGAGATAATTTGGTATTTATGCATTCTGCCCTGTCTCAGGATATGGAAGTTTCCCTGTAGACATTTGTTGCATTAACTTTTCCTAAGAAATATGAATGAATATCTATTCGCCCCAGATACGGCAGCGACAACAGTAAAGACCCCCCCAAATCCACTTTGATGAACCTCTAGAGTTATTGGGATTCCTTACAGAGCATGGATAAGTGGCTCATGCTCACAGGAGTGTGGCTGACCCCAGGGCAGCTGCATCACTACAAAGACCCAGCATCGTTCATGGTGACCTCATGGGAGATGCATAATGGATTCTCACTTTTGGTGAACCTTCCACCCCCCTATACACTCTAGCAGCTCCCAAGAGTCCTTGCAGCTGGAGTAGGAAGCAGGGGAAAGTCATAGCAGGGAATGCAAGATGAGGGACCTTTAACTCTCATCTTCTATGGAATGCTAACAGCTCCATTACCACCCCAAAAGTCCTAGCTGTCACTCTATCCTATATCTGGCTGTTCATTTAGTTGGCATGACTACCAGGCCCTAGTTATCTCTATTCAAAGATGGCTGGGATGGTTGTGGTTTGTCTAGAAGAAAATGCCACATTTCTACTCAGCGTTCCACCACAGTCTTTTTGAGATACCCAGGAGGAAAGCTTACTATCTTTGGAAGAAGGATTCTGAATGGGACAAGAGATCCAAGTGATGGGCATTCACTAAGGTGGAGAGGAAACTCAGAAATGGAAACCCAACTGACATCTACCAAGTGAGAGCCGTCCTCGGCTGGAGCCCTCACAGTTGTCCAGGGGGGAGCTCCAAGGAAGCTCTTTGCTTTGTTGGATGAATGTATGTCCTGTGTGGAGATGTCAGTTGCAGCCTGTGGAAGCTGGACTTGGTCAGATGACATCAAGAAAAGAGGACAGCTGCAAGGTGCGCAAAGCCTGCATCCTGATTCCAGGTAGCCACCCTGATGAGTAAGCCCAGTGATCCTGTGGCTTAAGCACAAGATCCTGAGAGGTGTTAGTAGAAATATGAATAAACCCTGCACAGTGAGCAGATATTGAGGAAACAGAATGTTCACATGGGCACACATGGGTGGAGAGGAATCCTGATGGTACCAGAGTTTCTTTGCCCTCTCTGGGGTCACACCTCCCTCAGGACTGTGTCACTACTATCTTGGCCACCAGTGAAGCCTGACACTAAAGGCTGACACTTCTCTGGGAACCAGTGCAATGGGCAGACCCCCAAATGTCCCATCTTGTTCTGAAGTGCTATGTTTGGTAAGCATACTGTAACTTTCACTGGCCAATATTTTTATTTGCACCCTCAATGGCATAGGATCAGGCAGTAAGTGCACTCAAGAACATTGATGGGGTTGACATGGGCTACATCAAAGGCTCCTTTTCCTGATTCAGCCTCTGAGAGTTGACAAATCTCAGAGCACAACTGTTCAAATTGTCAGTATTTAGGTTCTCCTCTGAATGCTAAACCAAACACATGATTAACATAGGTATAGGCAGGTTATAGAGAGCTTTCAGACTGGGGCCATCCTTAACAACAATCTTCTGATAAGCAGAGAGGTGACATAAGTCATCCAGTGCAACATAGAGGTCTTGACTGCTTTGACAATTCTCTATTGCTATGTCATCAACTACATGCAAGACCTGCAGCACTGGACAGGAATTCGCATTCCCTCTCATGCAGTGGACTCAGCCTGGACTGCAAACCAAAGATGCTTCTTCCTCTCTATCCATCACCTTTCTGTGCCCCCTCCTTCCCATAAAGCCTGGTGTGTGGACATTTCATCCTGTATGAAAAAATGATAAAATATCTGTAGACAGATAGAGGAAGTGGGGCACTTTGCACAATAAGGCTGAATGAGCAGAGACAGTTGGAACCCAGGTTTTTCTGTCTGCCCAGCAGCAGAGGAGGCTGTCCTATGGTGACCTGTTATTTGTCCTATCTCTCACATCCTTTAGCCCTCTACCATGGAGTGGCACTGTACTGAAATGGTGACTGGGGACATGCAGCAAAAGAAGCTAAATGCACATTTTCCCATTCCCAATGTCTAACTAAATCTGTATTCTATCAAAGTATTCCATGTCCACAGTTCTTAGACATCAAATCTTGCCTGGCTGGTATAGTGAGCTGAGCTCAGAAAGTATAGGTAAAAACAGAAAGAGAAAGCTTGAAAAGAGGAATATTCAGGAATGTATATTCAGAGCTAAAAGACTGAATGCCCCGCCCCTAGAACTAGGGAAGGTGAGCATATTCAATATCATCATCACTCACTACAGTGCTAGACATGCTAGCCACTTTGGTAAGACAAGAGAAGGGCATTTGACTAGAAAGGATAAAACATAGCAATGTTCATGTACTGATGTCATCTTATCTGTAGGGAAAAATGTAACAAATATACAAAATCACCTAGAGATAAGTACAGCAAGTTTGTATGATACAACTTAAATGTTTAATATTAATTGTAATCCTACATAAGAACAATGAGCAAATAAATATCAGTACTAAAATACAATACCATGTGTAACTACGCTCTAAAATTAAATGCTCACAAATAATCCAATGGAAACACATCCACCTATTGGAAATGTAAACCCAACACAACAGTGTGGAGAGGTGGGAGTTTATTAGATGATCATGATGAGAACTCTGCCTTTGTCTGTGGACTGATATAATTCTTGTGGTAGATTCATTTCCAACAAAATACTTGATGTAGGTAATTTACAAGGAAAAGAAACCTATTCTGCTGCAGGAAATTTTGGCATCATTTTAGACCCCAGTCCATTTCTGAATGCCCTCCTGGATTTGGGGCCTGTCATAAAGATCATGGTAGAAGCATATGGTGGGAAGAAACAAAACATATTCCCTTTGAATCTGCTAGACACCAAAAGAAAAGAGAGTAAAGGCTGGGGTTCCAGTGACTCCTTCAGGGGAAGACCCAAGTGAACATCTTTTCTTCCATCAGGCCTCACCTCCAAATGCTTCTACTAAGTCTTATTACCTCACTCTTGTGACTGGGCCTTTGAGAGACACTGAAGAACCAAGCCATGGCAGTGGGTCTATAATGAAATCAGTTCAGGGTCACATACTTTCCTGCCCTTCTGCCTTCCACCGTGGGGTGACATAGCTGGAAAACTGTAGCCAAACTCAAGCCCCCTGACCTCAGATATCCAGTCTTCAGAAACTTCTGTTCTTTCAAATTTCAAAGCCTCAGAAAGTTGTTTAAAACACAGCAAAGCAGACTGTCTTAGTGTTATATTACTGTAAAGAGACACCATGACCAAAGTAATGCTTATAAAGGAAAACATTTAATTGGAACTGGTTTATAGTTTAAAGGTTCAATCCATTATCATCACGGTGTAAAGCATGGCAGCATGAAGGCAGACATGGCCCTGGAGGAGGAGCTGAGAGTTCTACATCCCGATCTGCAGGCAGCAGGAGGAGAGAGTGACACTGGGACTGGCTTGAGCATCTGAATTCCCAAAGTCCACCTCCAGTGACACACTTCCTCCAACATGGTCACATCTACTCCAACAGGATTTAGAATCACCTAGGAGACACACCTCTGTATGTGTTCTTGAGGATGTTTCTAGAGATTTTTAACTGAGGAAGAAAGGCCCATCCTCAAAGTGGGTGGTACCTTCTGACACGCAGCCCAGGTATGTCTGAGAAAAGCCATATCACCTGCTTGTCCCTCATTGCTTTTCCTGAGCAAGAGTGTCTGTCATCATTATCAGACATGTGCTTTCCAGCATAGACTCTGCACCAGTGTCCCTCTAGGAAGCCTTTGTGTTTGACCTCCAGGCCAAGATGGTTGAGGTGGTTAGCTTTGTGGTCTGGGCAGTTTTTGGGTTTTCTCCAGTGTGCAGATGGCTACTGTTGAACCAATCCAATCCAATAAACCAGTAAACCCCCATTTATTCTGTGTGTGTTACACACACACACACACACACACACACACTTGCACATACATATTCTCTTGGTCCTGTTCCTCTAGAGATCCTAGGCTGGCTCAGCAGGTGGGTTCGCCTTTGTTGATTATTAAAACTTGCACTTGAGCACAGAACCAGTGTAGTCTCAGGGGAAACTTTCCTGACTAGGGATTCAGAAAAAGATGCTGATTTAGGGACCATAAAGTGCTGGTGGTTAACCTGCAATCTTGTCTGTTAATTTATGAAAACACAGAAAACCTCTAGTTCTATTTCGGAAGACTGGTATGAAATTCAACATGATATGAGTCCATTGGCTCCTTCATACTGATATTGATTTCCATACCTGATTGCAGAAAGGATAAGAACAGACTTCTAGGGTGTTGGTGGAACCCATGGCTCTCTCACCATACACCTAGGTGAAACTCACACAAGAAGAAGTGAGGCTGGGGTTCTAGATTTTAATTTTAAAGCATCAAATTAACCATTGCTACTCAAAATATTCAGATAGACTCAGAATTAGTTTCCCCGTGAAAAAGAGCATTTACTATGTATATTAACACAGAAACCATATAGATAAACAAGCTATGGTAGTACTTGTAATGGATGAGGTGGGTACCGAAGGATCTCGCCTCCCTCAAATGGCAGCACAGAGACAAAACTCTTATCCAATCTCCAAATGATGTCTGAATAGGAGTCAGCTGTCCAGGCTGGCCACAGAAGCCTGATCACACCACAAGCGGGCTGGACTTCTTTGTTCCTCTGTATACATGTGGAGTTATTTCTCCTTTAAAGTTTCTACAGAGGTTCATTACAAACAAAACTCCCTGTGTTTACAACACTCAACCTCAGTGTGACAATATGAGAATATAGCTCTTCAGGAGAGCATGCTCCCTAAACTGCATGCCTTTGTCATGTAAACATAGTGAGGAGACTTTTTCATTTGGAGATTGGTGAGATAATTTCACTTACAATATTGTTAGCAGTTGCAAAGAACAGAAACCACTCACTTTCCTGAGAAAGAACAGAAGAATCCAGCCATTAATTATCACAAATAATTGCTACTGCTCAAAAGTAAACACGTTTCATTTGACAGTGTTGTTGATATAGTAATGTTAGAATTAGTGTGAGGGGTGGAGGGGAGAATGCTAGGCACATTTCTCCAGACCTGAGTGCACCCACTCACCCCAAAAAGAAAACAAAAGACCAAATTATGGATAGGACCAAAATCCAACTCAGTGAACCAATGAGTTTTTTGGCCTTACTTATAGGAGTAGGGTGAGGGGTTACTTGCAGTAGAATGGATGACTCTGATCTAGATGTATCACCAAAGCCAACCCCAGCATGCACAGAAAGTCATGAAAGATTGAACTCTGAATCTTGGATGACGAAAAAGCTTCTTCCATGCAGTTCTGCTGAGTCTCCTTACAGCTTATATAACCTTGAGGAGGAAGTTGCCTGTTACATCTGGTCAGCTTCAGGGACTTCCTGAAGTTTATGAGTTTTTCTCCCAATATTAAAGAACTTCCTTTTAGATCTCCTTGCATCTTAATAAGTTAGGAAGGAAGTTTCTATACAGCAATGGCCACTGAGACATGGTCTGATCCTAGAGAAAAATATCAAGGTTGTTTGAAGGTAACCTGGGTCTTCTAGGTAATGAGTCGTTTAATAACTGGGCAAAGATTTATATCATTTAGTGCCAAGTGCCTCCCCACAGTCCCACTAACCCTCTTTCAAGGGTCCATGTAGCCAGGGATGAAGGTGTTCCATTTTGAACTCATACCCATGCCCAGGATTGAGTCTTATACCACAGAGTCCACTGTCCTACTGTATAAATCTTGCATACTATGTTTGTTCTGTTGGGGCTTTTGTAGATTGCCCAGGATATACTGACTGTCACTTTAAAGGTCAGACCAGAGTATAAGGTTACTGAAGTCTCCCAAAGACAGAAGTTTAGAATTAGCCTTTAAATCCTTCCTACTTGAGTAGTTGATTCCTGTGGGAGATCCTTTAAAGAGGAAGTAAAACCTAACCAAGAATTAAAGAAGACAACTGTACAAATCAAGTTGGTATGTGATATGAACAGGGATCCAGAGATAGGTTTATTGCTCCCCAAAACATTTGTTAATGTTGTAAATAAATATTGTCCTAGTTAACTTTTAACTGTCAACTTGATACAACCTAGGGTTAATAGAGTAGAGAATCTCCATTGAGGGATTTCCAAGACCAAATTGGGTTATTGCGTGTCTGTGAGGGGATTGTCTTGATTGTCAATTGAGGAAGGTGCCACTGTGAGCAGCAGTATTCCACAGATATGTGCCTCTGAACTGTTTAAAAAAGTAGGCTAAGCATGCACCTGTGGGTGAGTCAGTAAGCAGCATCCATCCATGGTTTCTGCAGTACCTCCTTGGCTGTGAGGTAGCTCTTGCTTGACTTCCCTCAGTGATCGACTTAGCTGGAAATACAAGCCAAATAAATCCTTGGCTCCTGTAAGTTGCTCCTGGTTTGATTGTTGTATCACAAAAGTAGAAAGCAAACTGGACCACATAGATGTGTTTTCACCTCTCCTGCTCCCTGCAGTGCCCTGAGCATATATGGCTCCTTCCCTTTGCTTCTTTCCCATTTTCCTTTGTCTTCTCCCCATCTGGCCTGCTCCTCTCTTCCATAATGACTTTCCGGATTCTCCACTGTTTCCAGGATCAGCCTAAAAGGAAAAAAAAATTAAAGGAAAGAGTTCTTCTTTCTTAATCTGTGCCAATGTTCACCAAATTACTGTCCCTAAGAACACCTTCAGTTTGAAAGAGAGTAGAACAAAAGCAAGCAAAGCCACAGGGCCAGGAGGACACAGGTAGTTCTAGAGTATAGCCAATGGATGTTCTCACATCCTAGACCTCGGAGCAGAATCCTCACAGAGACAGTCCTCACAGCACTGCAAACCAGTTTCTGTGACCTCAGTTGACACATAAAATATCTCATGTTTCCAAAGCACAATGAATCAAGAACACCCATGCCATGGCTCTGATCTAAGAACTGCTCATGAGAAGATGTGCTCTAGTCCTAAGATGTGTGGCAGGCTTTTTTCCTAATACTGTGCATGGCAGCAACATGCACAGAGTAGAATGGTTATTCTACCTCTCTGTCTAGGTGACTAGGGTCTGATGTTCTGCATGCATAGACCCAATGCTGCCCTGAAATTCCAGGCCCCTGCCTGACCTTGCAGTGACTAATTACAATAGAGCATAGTGAGAAACTTTCCTGCCATCCTCACACTCTAACCCTGGTGGTTAGAGGTAAACGGGAAATCCATTCTCTCCTTCACTTCACCGAAGAAAAAAATAGCACACATAAGTGACCACCTTGGGTCATACAACTCGGTGACATCTGTCAACTGTGACTCAGTCACAAGACCCAAACCTCCCAGAGTGGAGACAGTTTGGCTGGTTTTGATTTGCTTGGCACAATTTTGATCGTTAGAAATGGATTCTGGGTGAGGGGAAGCCTCTGATAATCCATGTCTGTCTGAGATGTGTAGTGTGGCAGAATATTGGTGGGGTACCCACCAAATAAAGGAATAACAGTAGCACCCCATCTCTTTCTTAGAACTCACCCACATTTGTAGATGCTGGATGAGGGTTGCCAAGGGTGCTGTGAGTGCTCTATCCACTTAGAAACCAAATGGTTTCTAGGCATCTAATGTTTCCAATCTCTGTTCTCCAAATAACCTTGACTCTGTCATGGGGTAAGGATACTCACACACAGAGGGAAATGTCACACTGCAGCCCTCAAATATGTACAATGATCCTGCATCTGTCAAAAATAAAAGGCAACTTTAAAGGGCCAGGCTCCCATTTTACAGGTAGTGCTATTGTAGAGTGGGGTACTAGTCCATTTCTTGGCTGAATTTATATAGACATCAAGGATTCTTGATACTGCACTAGACTCAGAGGTTGCTGTAAAAAGGTGTCCATCACACAATGTGTTTGGGAGTTTCAGCACAGTGTGGTTGTGCTCTCCAGTCATTCTGTTGACCCCACATTGACTGTCCAGGAAGGGAGGTCAGAGCCTGGATGGAAAGTCTACATCTTCTTATCTTCAGTATGCCACTGGCAAACTATTCCCTGCCCAGCCTTGTGTTCTGTGTACTGTAAGGGCCTATCCACAAGTGCCCCTATGCCAAGGCCACAACTGGCATTTGTAGGAAATTCAGGATGGCTATGGTCTAATCCTGAGGCTGCTTCAGTTCAGACTCCTTCAGAGACAAATTGTGTATTTTCCACAGTGCAGAGTCACCATACCGAGAAATCATTACATGTCATAGTTCCTGCATCGTGCTTTTCCCTGATGACCACATCAGGAATGGGAAGAACAAAACCCGCATCAACTCACCTATCTGGCCTGTGAGAGCATAATACCCACGAGAACAGTAAGCACCCTCAGACTGTGGGGAGCTAAACCTGGAGGACAGGGGTTCCAGTGTTCATCTTTTCAAGAAGCAACTAGCTTGACCTGCAGCTCTGTTGCCATGGTATCCAAGGCCCTTGGTTTCCATGGCACCACTCCTGGAAGGTAGGCAGAGGATAACTGGCCTCAAGTGCATAGTTTCCCCCCCGCCGCACCATTTCTCACATAAAAGATGTATATGCCACAAGATCTATGGAAGGCTTACAGACATGTGTGCCAATGACAGCTGGTCCACCAGATACTGAGTTTCTCTGACCACTGTCCTCCTCTCTCAGTGCTAGCCTTACCTTGATGTCTGAGGATGAGCCACTGGTGGGAACAAACAGATTAGCCTAAGGTCAGAAACAGATTCTGCTATACATCACAACCACCATCCCCCAAAGCCCACACAGGAGCCAGTCTCTCTGATGTCTGCATCTCCCAAGACAATATGTGAGGCTATTGAGATATACGTAGGTGCATGAACAGGGGTTTGAAAGACAAGCCTCAATGTGGAGAAAAAAGGAGCCTGGTGGTGGCTTGCCAGATTTCCAGCCTTGTACATATCTACCAAGTCCAGACTCCTGCTGGGCCTTCTAAATGATGGCACCAGGTGCCACTGGAATGAGAGAGGTTGATGTAAACCTCTGGGACTCACAGAATGCCTGAGGTGCTTTTTCTTTTCTTTCTTTTTTTTTATATTTTTTATTACATAGTTGCTTTATTTACATTTCAAATGGTATCCCCTTTCCTTGTTACCCCTCCGAAAACCTCCATCCCATCCCCCCTCCCCCTCTTACCAATACCCCCCCAATTTTCCTGACCTGGCATTCCCCTAAACTGGAGCATCGAGCCTTCATAGAAACAATGGCCTCTCCTCTCATTAATGTCTGAAATGGCCACCCTCTGCTACATATGTAGTTGGAGCCATGGGTCCCCCCTTCATGTGTACTCTTTGGTTGGTGGTTTAGTCTCTGGTGGTACTGGTTGGTGCATATTATTGTTCCTCCTGCAGGACAGCAAACCTCTTCAGCTCCTTGAGTCCTTTCTCTAGCTCCTCCATTGGGGACCCTATGCTTAGTCTATTGGTTGGCTGTGAGTCATAGGTATTTTGATTCACCTTCCAAGAATGATCAAAGTATCCACACTTTGGTCTTCCTTCTTCTTGAGATTCATGTGGCCTGTGAAAGGTCCCAGAGGTATGTGAATGGCTCCTGCACAGCCTGGGAGTCCAGTCATTACTACTGTTGGGAACAGATCCCACATGGTGTCATCCTTAGCTAGCCTCTTATTAGATGACCAGCCTCACTCACCTACAGCATCTGGGCATCAGAACAGAGCTTTCCCACTCTTCATCACTTTAGCCCTGATATCTGGGCATCTACTGAGCAGATGGCACTGTCCCACAGCTGGTGAGTCTTCTACAGAGAGTATGACCTGCTTCCACAGAACACCACAGGTGGAGCCATTTAAAAAGAATTATTTTTCCTTTCTGGGTACCAGGAAGTTCAAGGGGCAGGCAGTTGCATCTGACGGGTGATGGCTTTGCTACAGGCTGGCATGGTGGAGGCCAACTCATGGTTGCACAAGGCAGTGTAGGAAAAGAAGAGGAGCTAGAAACTCACCCTCAACACACCCAAGTAAAGGCTGATCAATGTCGTCCCTGAGAACTGTGTCCCAGGGTGTCAGTCCTTCTCTAATCACTCCTTTTAGAACAAAGCTTTCTTCTAAGATGGAAGGTTTTATTTCAGAGGAGACTGTTACTTTGGTGGTTTGAAAGAGAATAGACCCTGTAGGCTCATATGTTTAAATGCTCCATCTTCAGTTGGTAGAAGTATTTGCCAAGGATTAGAACTTGTTGCATGATGTGTGTCATTGCAGGTGAAATTTGAAGTTTCAAAAGTCAATGCCATTTCCAGTTAGTTAGTGCTGTCTGCCTCTCCCTCTCCTCTCCCTCTCCCTCTCCCTCTCCCTCTCCCTCTCCCTCTCCTCTCCCTCTCCTCTCCCTCTCCCTCTCCTCTCCCTCTCCCTCTCCCTCTCCCTCTCCCTTTGCATCCTACCTTCACTTTGGGGTAAGGATATAAGCTTTCAATTCCTGCTCCAGCACCATTCCTGTATGCCTGCCTATTGCTATGTTCCTGCTATGATGGTCATGGTCTCACCCTCTGCAACTGTAAGACCTCATAAACTCTTCCTTCTATAAGTTGCCTTGGTCATAATATCTAATAGAAAAACAATCAAAATACCTATACAACACCTACATGCATAACCAACACTATTGATGCAAACATACTCATCATCTCTGGGCAGCTTCAGAACAGGGATGCAGGGTTGCTGATAAGTAGGACCCATTTCTTTGATCTCAGGTCACGTGAACAGGGACCTTTGCAGGGAGATAGGAGCTCTGGAGAACAACATCTTGACTCTTCATTTCAGAATCACAGTCTACAACAAGGTCTCCTACTTTATCATTTGAGCCTTTTACTATTACAAGGGATGAGAGCCCTCTGTGAGTTTCTAGCCTTTTCTCAAACATTTCCCAGAAGAGTCAGATAGGTAAGGGCAGCCTGAATGGGCATAGAAATGGCACTGACAGTCCTTTCCTCAGAGTTGGGAAGACATGTCACCTGCAATGAATTTCAATCCCGGGAAGTATCCCTACCTAGCAAGTGTCCATAGGTACCATGACTGTGCCTATGTCAACCGTGTGTTAAGAAGCAAGTAAATGAGAAAGGATGGTTTAAGTGGAGAGAAGTCATGACAAAAAAGACAGAGAAGGCCCTGCTCAAAAGGCCGAAGAGGGAGAGGGAGGGCGAGGGGGAGGGGAGGGGAAGAGAACACAGTTGGAAGCTGCAGAGGCAGCCAGGGGAAGGCAGGTTCCAGTTCAGCAGAGGGATTTCCCAGCAACCCGAACTGCCCAGAAGTTCAACTCTTAGATGCCAAGCCATGTCCCTGTCTGGAATGGCCTCTGGCTTCTGCAGAAGCCATCACTCCCCATCACACAGTTGGATGCTGCCTGCCTCTACCGGGAGACTCTGGGCTGCTGGCACATCTCAGTGCACATGTCCTTGGTGCCTGTCACAGTGCCTCACTCCACATCCAGGGTTTGGAAATGACTGTGGTCTTTAAAAATAATACCTCAACTCCAGAGTGATTTTCAGAAGCTCCACATTATAGGATTGCTATCCTACTGAAATTTTTAAATATTAACACCAGTTTCCTGCTGATTCTCAATGTCACATTCAAATCCCCTTGAAAATTTCAAAATAAGCATTAGGTCTGGTGGTTATCTAAGGTTTAGAGTTTCTTGTTTTATATTATTCTAGTGTTACTATGGTGGGGCCACATATAAAGCAGAAATGTGCTCATTTGCTTTGAAATTTAAAACATTTGAAACTGGTGAGCAGGACTGTGGCCACAGGGGTTTGGAGAATGGGGATTTTGTTGTGGAGGCCTGGTTGGTTGACAGAAGTGAGCAGGAGCTTAGACACATAAAGAACAGCACTGTATCCCAAGATTCATTCCACAATCAGGAAGACCAAGGTCCCAGGACTAGACATGAGACATAGGGCTGGGGTTAGGTAGGGTTGTCTGTCTTTTTTTTTTTTTCAATGCTTGATACTTGTCTGGTTTTACCTTTGGTTTTGTTTTTGAGATGGAGTCTTGATACGTAGCAAAGATGATTTTTAACTTGTGATGCCCCTGCCCCTACCTCTGTACAGCTGGGATGATAGTCAGTGACATCACATCTAGTTACATGCAGTACTGATGGAGACCAGGAGTACATGCTAGGCAACTTCTGCTGACCACATCCCAGCCCTGACATCTGCGTTGGTTGTAGAGGCCAAGAAAAGTCCTCTACAACCATGCTGTCCATTGCTTATCTGTTGGTTTCTTATTAATGGAACCTGTGCCTGACACCCAGGTCTCCATTTTAAGACTACTGTCATTGCCTGAGAGCTGGGGCATAAATGTACATTGGTAGCCACCCTACTTTGCTCAGCATTGTGCTTGACTTTGTCAGTCAACCAAGTGACTAGAACAAACTGAGGTTGGCCAGTTTCTTATGATAAAGTAGTGACCTTCAGACAACCCAAGCCCTTCAGTTTTGCAAAGACCCAGATATGGTCCATTCCTACCCATTCTGAGCATAACTGCCTGTGTTCCCTGCTTTGAAACATATGTATATTAACTTCAGTGCGGAAAAGGCCCTTCTAGACAAATGCAGGCATCAGATTTAGAAAGGACAGCCATTCCTTTGAGGATACCAGGAGAAACATGAGTGACCCTGAAACTGCGAAAGCAAGGTTTGTTTTCTCAAATCTTGGCATTGTGTCAGGGACTCCCTGCAAGTCCTCCCCAGCTCTCAGGCAATACCCTCTACTTCCTGCTGGCTGAGACACCAACTCCCAACTACAAGGTCACCTTTTGAAGTTGAGTTCCATGTCTGCTTTGATGGATGGATATATCTGAATGAGCAAAACACTGTGTCCCCACTGAAGATAAAGTGTCTAGATAGCAGCTCAATGGCTAGAGACCAGGGACCCTACTGACTAAGATGCTGCTTCCTCTAATTATGGCTATTTTAATGCAGATTGGTGGTCCAAATCTATAACAGCTCCATGAGATATTGCAATTGTGTTTTAAAAAAATCTTTCCAGCTTCATAAATTGGAGAAATTAATCAAGTTAAAATAGTCTTGAAGTTCTCAGTGGGATTCTATCTAAGTGGTAGACAAGATGCTGGCCTTTCCTTTGGCAGAGAGACCAAGCCTTCTCCTTGCTAGATACTGCAGCTGTTAAACACTACTTACTCAGGTGACTCTCCAAGCAGAGCTACCCTAATGGCTATGACCTAAGCAAGCAAAGCAATCAGTAACCTCTTCACCATCCATATGTGAAGCAAGATGGAAAGGCCGCTGTGTAGACATTTAAGCTTCTCTAAGAAGCTCAACTTCTTAGAGACAACGGATATAATCCAGTGAAGGAATTTCCCCGTAGCAGCACAACCGAAGAAAGGCAAGTGCACTCCAATTACATACTGCCTATGAGACTTAAAATCCTTATCAGGCCTCTACTGACACATGCATTCCATGTGTGTGCACGTATGTGTGAATGTATATGAATGTATGTGTGAGTATGTGCATGACCCCGTGTTCCTTTTTAAAAAAACCTTTTGTTTTTATCCTAATAACTTGGTGTCCTTTATCTTTAAAGTGCTTAATCTGTTCATTGAGTATTCCATCATGTAACTAATTTTGATTTTTGTACTTTTTTGCCAGAATGACTATCTTTATCATCTCTATGAATCATGGATATTGCCCATAATTGTTGCAAAGAAAGGAATCAGGCACGCACAAAGACTTAAGGCAAAAATAACCCTTAAATCATGGCCTAACAGGAAAAAGAATTCTATTAGCACATGTCACACACACACACACACACACACACACACACACACACACACACACATCATGGTTTCATGGACAGCACCAGTGGAAGCAGACATGTGTCTCCATTTTTGTTGTCTGCATTTATTCTAAATCACTGACTATATTTTACACCACGGGGTTTTGAGATTCTTTAAATCTTGGCCATGAACACACAATTTAAAATGAGTTTTTGCTTGTACCTATATTTAATTCCCCAGAGGTAACTTTTAGAAATGGATTTACTACATTGGTTTCCAGTTTTACCAGAACAGCTTCTCAGGAGATTGTCAAGTCCTTCCTTCCTCTCAGACATTGCCATTTCTTCACTTATCTTCCAAAGAAAAATTATCAATCCTAATTTATCATCTATCTGAGGTCAGGATTTCTAAAACTGAGGTGTTTCAGGGCTGTGTTCCCTCCAGAGATTCTAGGCTCCTATTCTTCAGCCTCGAAGTCATCTGCATAGTATCAAAGCCCCCACACAGTCTCTCCATGCAACGTTGAGCTTCCTGCATGCCGCCTTTTCCCTGAGAGTTCTGCCTGCCTTTGATGTCGACACCCATGCTTATCCCCACTCAGAAAATCCAATGAAATCTCCTCAGCTTGCAGACTCAGTCACACTTTTTTGTCATACAAGGCCTCAGTGTATGATGTCTACTCTTGGTGGCTCGCGTCACTGGATCTGGGCTCAACTAGGATAAGTCTGAAAGCTTGTCCAGCTGGCAGGTGTGTGAGGGTGAGGGTGTTTCCTGGAAGATTTAACTGAAGAAGGAAGACTGCCCCTCTCCCATCACCTCAGCACCTTCTGTCAATAGCCTAGTATTTAAAGGTCTGAAAGAACAACTGGAGGTTTCTATTGTTCTACTGAAAATTGACACTTTTTGCAATTGCATTTATAGTTAGCTATTTTTATTCTCTATATATGCTCTCACTTTTATATACTTATTTTATACCCAGCAAATTAATTTTTCTTATTCCTTAGCTACAGTTGCTTTTTAGCTGAAAGTGGATAGCCACCTCAACAGAATATATCTTCCTTTGCCCAGTTCTCAAATCCAGCCTGGTTGTCCAGGAGACAACACTAAAGAGTTTGCCACTGATATACATACTAAGTTTTTAGAACTTCTCTGGAAGGAACCTAGAGCCATTAAGTTCTTGTAACATAAGTCAGAAAACAACAGATGCCAACACATCTGAGAAATGTGGAACCCATTTGATGGTGGGTACTGTAACGGTTAGTTTTATCAACTTGACACAAGCTAGAATCACTTAAGAATAGTTTCAGTGTGGGATTGTCTTGTTGGGGCATGTCTGTTGGAGATTATATTTTTTTAAAAAAATTATTTATTTACTTTATACCCCAATATCAGCCCCTTCCTCTGAGTACCTCCTTAGTCAGATCCTCCCTCATTTTCCCTTCCCCTTCTTCTCTAAGAAGGGGAGGCTCTCTCTCTCTCTCTCTCTCTCTCTCTCTCTCTCTCTCTCTCTCTCATACACACACACACACACACACACACACACACACACACACACACAGCACATCAAGTCACTGCAGGACTAGGCTCATCCTCTCATTATATTAATAGATGTGTGAAGACTCAACTTTAAAGTAGGGAGATCCCCTGGGTATGGGTCCTGGACTCCATACAAAAGGGAGAAAGTTAGCTGAGGACAAGCTTACAAATTCTCTCTCTCTCTCTCTCTGCTCCTGACTGTGGCTGTGACTAGATGCTTCATGTTTCTACTGCTTTGACTTTACTGCACTGACAGACTGGAACTTGGAATTGTCAACCAAATAAACCCTTTCCACCTAAGTTGCTTTTGTCAGGATATTTTATCACCACAACAGAAACTACAGCAGGTAGGAACAGTGTGATTTTGATGCAAGCTACTGTTTCCAGGTTTACATGGGCACTGGGGTTTGGAATTCTGGCTGCCATGTTTGTATGGAAGCCCTTTCCCCACTAAGCATATCAGATTATTTTCTTTCTTACTCTTCCTCACTCCTGCATTCCTTTCCCTTCGCTCTCTGGCTAGAGGCTGAGCTCATAGAATCCAGGCTGCTTTTCCCAACTTGAGATTTTTATTTACACCATAGATCTCAGTGCATATCTATCCTTACCCTGGATTTTGAGGACAAGTTACACTTTTCCAAGGATACCTGCTTCTGTATGAAATCATTTCTAATTCCCTTGCTCCTTCCCTCTCTTGCTTTGTTTACAGTCTGCTTGAATAACCTGTCAGAAACAGGCAGACATCAAGTCTCCCACTTCATTTTATTTCTGTCCATCTCTTTGAAATTGCTGACATTAATTTACCTATTTAAAGACAGTATAATTCAGTGTGTAAAAAGTGAGAGCAATTAAATATTTTTGTTATGAATGGAACCCTTTACAATATAAAATCACTGTCTTTGTTCAGTCAGTGCTCTGCTTTGATGTCTACTGTGTATGACATGAACTCTGTGATCTCTCCTGCATGCATGCACACAATCCTGTGTGTGAGTTCTTCTCCATCTTTCATTTAATCAGCTTATAAGCAACATACATTTTTGATTTATTGACAGATAACAACAATCCATTCAGGCTATTCTGATACCCTCATGATCTTCTGAGAAGTAGACTATACCCACAATTCAGTCTGCGGCTGCTTACAGTGGTGCTGTAGACCCCGGGGCTGAATAATGAGCAAGAAAGAGCCAAAGTCATGCCTATCTCCAGGATATGGGTTTCTTGCCCCTGATAACATAAGAGTGGATCCAAAAGTCCCCGTTTCTTCTCTTTACCTGCTGTAGACACCTCAGATGAGGTCTTTCCTGGAGCTGCCTGTCTTAGTCTGCCAGAAAGAGACAGGTGTGAAGGGATTGCACAAGGACTACAATTCTAGTCACATGGTTCTGCAAAGATGTGGCCCCCACAGAGCCAGTGAGGAGCTAGTGGGTGTTGGACATGACTGTCTTGTTTCTTATGATCTTTCCCACCACTGCTATCAAGCAAGACATCCTGTCCTTGGCCACATTCTTGTCTATCCGGAGTATGATAACAGATCAGGAACTTATCAGAGGGAGCCACAATTGTATGGGCATTCCTAGAATAGACAGCACTTGTGTGATGTTTAGGGGCACAAGTAACAAACTAAAAGCCAAATCCTCAGGCTGTTTCCGAGAACTATTCTTCTTGTCTCCCTGCTGGTCAGTGGCATTCTGCTCATTGGCTGCTGCTCACTCTTCCTACTTTGTACAGTCCCCACTGAGATAAAAGACCCCAAGACCACCTTGAGAGGCAGGGGAGGGAGAGAGCAAGAATGGCTGTTAGGGTATGAAGACTGTCTCTCCAGTCCAACTTCCACTCTGCTATTCCACTAGCCAGCAGTACTCTGGTCCTGTGACCAGAACCAGATAAACACCAGTGAATTTCATGGCCCTGCTTGCCTCTCTGTGATCAGTCAGAATGACAATGGTGGATGGTGGAAAAGATGATGGTGGAGTTCAGGAAACTAAGACCTAGGCGTTCCCTAACTTTAGGGTGTCAGCTGCTTGTGGGTTAGTGGCAGGTATTCTGAGATAGATGTTCAAGCTGTCTGGGGTGCTTGAAGAATGTGGACTGACACACACACATGAAGGAGGAGACAGGAGAAAGACCTACATCTCCTGTTCATTCCACCACCTCACAACTGTGGTACAAGCCTGCCTCACACTCAGCTGGCAAAGCTGCTCAGTGGTTCTCATCTCTGGTAAGGGATAACACTCAGCAGTTCCAACAGCAGGATACTGACTTCTCATCTACATTTGTGGCCTCTAAATTCAAAACACACCTCACCCATGGGTCATGTGAGATTGCATCTAGAATTCTCTCTCTTCTTCCTGAAGCCCAGAGTTAATGTTGCATGACACACTCAGAGCATCTAACAACCATTTCTTAATTTAAAGTTGTCTCTGGTCTTTGGTGTTGTGCAGTTTGATCTGGTTGATTTTGCGGAGGGGGGCATCTATGATGCTGGCAGTGAAACCAACTGCTTCTTGCCTGCCTCAATGATAATCTTAACTTTAGCTAATTTATCTGGATCCCACTGTAGTACAGCATCATGCTATAAGTCCTGGAAGCTATAAGGAGGTTTAGACCCAGTTCATGATGCCAGCTAGAACAATAGTGGAGAAAACTGAAGGCAGAACCCGTTCACCTCCACTGGCAGCCAGAACACCTGCAGTCAGTATTCAAAGACACTTGAAGGCTGGAAATAAAGCTGTTGGTAGAGCCTGGCCTAGCATGCTTTGACCTTCAGAATCATAAGTACTGGCCATGGTTGTGCATGAGTGTAATCCCAGCACTTAGGAGGCACAGACGGGAAGATCAAAGTTTCAAAGCCTGTGTGGACTATATTCCCAGCTACATGAAACCCTGTCTCAAAAGGAGAAAAGAAAGACACATAGAAAGCCAGAACACAGCAGAGAAAGAGACCATGTAGGGAAGGAGAAGTCAAATGAGCCTCACGGAGAGAGTGTTGGGAAGGGTAGATGTGCTGTGTAATCAGGCACTTCACATCTTTCTACATTGTAAAGATGGGAACCTATGCTCCTCGAAGAAATTTGAGGACCTCTGTAAGCTGATGTGATTCAATCAGGATACAGTGGTTTGGCCATCATGTTCACTGTCAAACAGTATTTTAGTGCTGCAAATAACTGGTCCATCATCCCCATGCAGGCAGCCCTTTGCTCTGATAATACAGCACTTCAAGAAGGCCCAAGACTGAAGGTTATAGGAGCAGAGATGGGACAGGTCAGAGCTTCCTGTCTGTGAATGGTTGTTTGGAAACACCTACTTAGAATCCATATGCATGGCATCTGTGAGGGAGGAGGAGACTGGTGGCTCTGAGTTCCATGGGAACCTATCTATGGACATTGCTGTCTGTCCATACAGCTGTGTATTTCTGATACATCAATAATCATCTGTTACCTGTTCATGTTCTAGTCTGTGTGTCTATGTATGTATCTATCTATATAGTCAATTTTTAAATCAAGTCTTTCCACTGTTGACAGCAATCATGTGTTGGGAAACATTATTTCATATTTTGATATCTCTGAAATCAGAAACAGCTTCACAGATAAAGACAGCAAACAGTTTGACAGGGAGTCGTCTTTCTTAGTATCACATAAAAAGTAGAGCATCTCATAATTCCTGCTTCTCCAGACTCAATGGGGAGTGTTAGAATAACCTTTATCTGGAACAACCCTTTAATTGAAAGACCCAAACTGACTTTCTTAAAACGAAAGCCCTGGGGAAAGGGGGAGGCTGGGTAAAGGCAGGATGTTCTTCCTTACATCTCACTCCTGTCCTCTCCATTTCCCATATACACAGACACATACAAGCACAAATGCACACACTGAGCAACTTCCTGCATGTTTGTTACATAATCTGTCGTGTACCATTGTCATGAAGTACACTATTTGTTTAGTGTTCGGAACATCTTTGCCCCAGAACCGGAGTCTGCGAGGCTGGGTGACAATGAGCTTCCTCAGTCCCAGTCTGCAGCTCTCCAGCTCAGAGCCTAGCCAGGAGCACACAGAGTGCCCCTGAGAGCAGCATGAGGCCACTCAAAGCTCTCACTCAAACCCCAGCATCACTGGAGTGGGTGGTGGCTACCAGTAATGGACCACTCTGATTCTAACCCATAATGTGAATATTTCATATACATGTGCACATAATATGAATATGTTGTTTTTTAGATTCTTCTTCCATACCATACATTCTGACCAGTTTCCCCTTCCTCCACTCCTCCTAGTTATCTGTCATGACCACCAATTATCTGTCTTCCCCATATCCACCACTCTGTTTCCCTTCAGAAAAGAGCAGGTCTCTCAGGGATAGTAAGTAACAAAACATGGCATAACAAGATGCAATAAGACCAGGCACAAACCCTCATATCAAGGCTGGACAAGGCAACCCAGTAGAAGGAAAAGGGGCACAAGATCAGGCAAAAGAATCAGAGACACCTCCAACTTCCACTGCTAGGAGTCCACAAGGACACCAAGCTACACACCCACAACATAAATGCAGAGGACCTAGCCCAGACCCATGCAGGCACCATGTTGTTCAGTCTCTGTGTTAGCTTTACACTAAGCCTTTGAACTGAAAAGTGTAACATTTTTGTGTGTGTGTGTGTGTGTGTGTGTGTGTGTGTGCAAAGTTGTATGGAAACCAGAGGCTGATGTTGAGTGTCTTCCTCAATTTCTCTCCACTTTATTTTTGAGACAAGAACTCTCACTAAACCTGGAGCTCACCAACATGATCAGACTAGCTGATCAGTCCTGTGATCCTCCTGTCTATTCTCCTCAGCACCTGGATTGTAGATATGAGCCACTGCTCCCAGCATTTTGCATGGGTGTTGGGGATCCAAACTCAGATTTTCATCATTGCATAACAAGCACTTTCCGCACTGAGCCATCTCCTCTGCTCCTGTGCTTGCACTTAAAGTATGTTTCCATTCAGATGGGACACGCTCCGAGAGTTCAGTGGCCACCTATGCTCAATGCTACCACACTGCACAACCCTGCTCTGGAGCATCTCCTCAAACGCTATACATGGTTGGTTCTACATCTGAGTCTTGTCTGTGGCCTTAGGATAAAAAATCTACGTGGGAACAGCCTACTTCACTGGCAACTCTACATCCTGGAACTTCAGTCCTAGGAGCTAAACGGGTAAGCACTCTCCTGTGTTCGCATTCATACTCTAGAATTCTAGTGACTAATTTAAAATATAAAGCCTGCTTTTTCTAACTCATCTATACAATGTAAAAACAGAAGGTAGTTAGCCTTGAATTCTTGTGAACCTTGCAAGCTCTAATGTTTAACAGTGTTTCACAATTCCAGATTTGAAAGATATTTACAGGCTAGAAATCCCTTCAGTTCTGTAGGTGTGAGAATCACATGCAGGTTGAAAGCTGATCTTATGGTTATGTTTGAGAAACTTCTTTGAATTTGAGTAAGGTGAATCACATTCATCCATAGATCTTATTGATTAATTTCATTTTGGTTACCATATTTTCACATGGAAGTACCATGACACCTTCAACTGCACTATCCTCTTCGCTTTGTTGGGAAACCAGATTGAGAGGGTCTATTCTACCTGAGCCACTGTGCAGCACTGCGGTGTGCACTTCCTGTGGAACCCACTGCTGACCCCACTTCCCCTTGTTCTGCATTCACCTCCGTCTCTTCCCATTTTATAGGATATGAATTTCATCTGCTTCAACTCCTTTCTCAAATGAGTCATATTTTAATTTATTAATGGATTCCATTTTAGTAACGGCCAAAAAACTGACATTGCAAATATCAATTAAGCATGCTGAACTATATAATGTCATTCACAAAATTTCATTTATGAGATGTGGCTAAGTGACCATTAGTCATGAAGAATAGAACAATAGGTTAAGACAACTCACAAAATGAGGGAAATGTTTGCAAATCCTATACCAATAAAGTGCTAATATAAAACTATGTAACAAACTCAATCCAATAACAAAAAACCACAAATAACCTATTATTAAAAAAAGGTATAAAAGGACATATTTCCAAAGAAGATATACAAATAACTAATGAGTATTTATTTGAAATGGCATCAACAATTATTTTGGAAATGCAAAACCAAAACCACACCAAGATTGCATTCCCACCTAGTAGGATAGTGACTATCAAATAAAAGGATAAATACCAGTAAAGAAACCTAGCTGTAGGGCAGTGGTTCTCAATCTGTGCATTGAGACTCAAGTAGGGGTTGCACGTCAGATGTCTTGCATATCAGATACTTTTACATTATGATCCATAACAATAGCAAAATTACAGTTATGAAGTAACAATAAAATAATTTTGTGGTTGAGGACCATCACAACATGAAGAACTGTATTAAGGGGCTACAGCATTAGAAAGGTTGAGAACCACTGCCGTAGGATTTTAGTGTCAGTGTGAATTGGTACATCCATCACAGAAGACAATGTGAAACTCCTCACAACTGTACCTTCAGTTCTGTAACTGTGAGAACCACATGCAGGTCTGTAGCTGTGAGACCATATGTAGGTTGAAAGTTGAGTATATGCTCAAGAGTTACTATGGGATACCGAATAATGGAATGCAGCAATCCCATCACTGGACAAATACACAAAGAGAATTAAATTAGATATAAGAAAGATACTTACATCCCCAGATTCATGACCGAAGTATTCACAGTACCAAAATTTAGAGACAGTTTGTATCCACTAGTCAAAGAATAGATTTGAAAATGTGGCATATAAACATAACGGTGCAGTAATTGGCCTTAGAGAAGAAAGGAAAGTCTGCATTTGCTGTAGGTGAGTCTGGAGAAAATAAGTGAAATACACCGGACAGGAGGGAGGAAAACAGTCTCTCCTTACCCTCACTTGTCAATGGAAGCTAGGTGGAGAGACTAGCTAGGCACTGTAGCTTTACTTTCTTCAAAACTTTTTTTAATGATGGTTCTTAAATCTTCTAGCCCCCCACTGACAAGAGGTAGTGGGGGGAATGGACCTGTTTAGAAATTTTTTTTTTTTTTTTTTTGAAAAAAAAAAAAAAAAAGAAATTTTTTTTTGGAACAAATTCCATCTGTGTTGTCAGGAAATCAGCAGTTCAGTTCACAGGTTAGTAGTGACAGCTCAATTGACTTGCAAACACTTTACAGATACACCAGCAGTCCAGTTCAGTAGTGTTGGGATAGCAACAGCAGTGGCATGACCTAGCAGGAACAACCAGGCCTCGGCCTAATCTGCATGAGTCAGCATGAGAGGCCAGGACCAACAGGAAAGCCAGGAAAAGTTCTCAGCTGTGCCTCTCTCAGCGAAGTGAAGATCAGCAAAGATACGAGACCAAGAAGCGCAGCTAGCTCTATAAGCAAGCCTTGCTCAGGCTCCGCTGTCACTGTCCATGGAGTCCATTTATACCCTCCAAACATCGTGTGCAGACCTCAGCGTGTGTGTCCATTTTAGCTGATATCACTCTGCCAATCAGCCTGAGTCCACAGAAGTGGCAAGAAGCCACAACACACCACCACATGTTTTTAGGTGCAATTCTCTCTATGGAGTCCTTACAAATGCAGTTCAATTACACAATGTAAGGCAGACCAATACATGTGCGCCATTAATGAACACGTCATGTCCTTTCACATGCTTGCTTTAGAAGAACATCCTTTTACCTCTGCCTGCTTCAGAGAACCGTTCCTTCACCCACGTGCTCCAGAAAAACACCACCTGACACAATTAACTTTCCAAAGAACCCTTAAGTTTCCACTTGAATGACACAGTGATTGCCAGAGACAAGAGGTGAGAAGCAGGAAGGTAGACGCTGGTTGAAGGTGAAATGACAAGAATAAATTCTAGAACCCTGGTGTGCAGTGTAATTGTTGTGTTGACAGAACACCATACTATATTCTACTAGTACCAATTCAGTAGTGAGTCATCTCACCCTATGAGAGATGACTGGATGAGATGGTAGATGTGGTTACTTTTCACAGTGCATGTGTGTTACAATATGATTTTAAAATTAGATAATAAACTTAAAATTATAAACATAAGATTATGTTAAAATCCTTCACATTATTTAGTGACCTGAAGGGGGCAGTTGAAGGATAATACACAGCAGGCATTTTCTGGAAGGGTCTCTCAATTCTTGTCTTCCTGCAGCTGAAAGTTCACTATCATTTTTATGTCATATCTTCCTGGCTAGTTAACAAAGAACCTGTTAACTTGTCCATGCCAGTTCTTGGGCATGCTCATCTCAGATATCCCAGTCTTACAACTAGACCTCATTGGTGTAGGCTTTAACCTGGTTTCTTCTTCATTAATTTCACTCACTTTGGACAAAGAGTAAAAGAAGAATTCTCTCAAATTTTGTAATAAGGACCTCTGCCACTGCCAAGAGATTTCTAATCAGGGCCATTTAATTACCTGGCAAACAATGTGTCTTGTCACTGAATACAGTTCTACTAATACATTCAAGAAAAACACTAGCATACAATAATGTGTTTTTATTTCCATCCATGAGATACAACAGGGTAAGGTCATCTCTTCTGTTGTTGTGTTCATCTTACACCCAGAACACAGTCCTTGATATAGAGCTCTTATAGTGTGGTGGAGATGGGGGGAGGTTTCTATGGTGTCATGCAGCTACTGTGAGGTTTCCAACAGGTGGACTGATTTCTTCAATGAAAGATGTCTTGAATCTTGATATCTCCATTACTCTATTTGTTCAGTAATATCCAGCCAACATTACTGAATGCTTGTAACTACATGCTTGTAATAAGGAGCAGGAGAAAGCAAGGTGGGGACTCTGTCTAGAGAAATTGGACTGTCTCGGCCTTGGCTGCAGTGAATAGTTCTTTGCTGTGGGGACCATCCCAATATATTGCATATTACTGAGTGAAATCTCTGTCTTCTGACTAGATATCAGGAGCTCTGCCAGACAAGACAACAGAAAGTGTCGCCAGGCAGCCCAGTGCCCCTTGCATGGTAAAATCACACTCAAGGGTCAAGTGAGGACAAAGCCGAGAGGTAGTCCTCATATCAGTGTTGGGATGGCAGTTTGTGACATGGAGAATCAGGAGAGACCACTGAGGCCATGGAATAATCAGGTGAGGGAAAGAAGGCTTCCTGGATGATGTCACCCTAGAAATTGGGAGCAATGGGGTATGCCATGTCAGAACTAAGGGCAGGCATGTGGTAGCAGGCTAGATCTGAGGTGGGAAAGGCAGAGGGTAGAAAGAAGCTCTGTGATGCTCATGGAGATAGGGACTAAGAGCCAGAAACAGGCACATGATGGAGGAGAAATCCAAAGTGTATCTGTTCACTAAGTGTCCATCAAGTTCACAGCAGACATAAATGTACATCATATGGAAGGCCTCCAGGCAGCCTGATAGATGATAGATGATAGATAGTTCCACTGTGTGGAACCTCTGTTTTCATATTCTGTGAATGTGCATGTATGCGTGCGTGTGTGTGTGTGTGTGTGTGTGTGTGTACTGCTTTTAAGGGGACGTACCAGCTGTGTGGGCACATGTAGAGGCCAGAGATTGACACACAGTGTTTTCATTAATCACTTCTCAAGCTTATGTTTTGATGCAGGGTCTCCCCCCTGTCTACTGACCCAGTGTTGGTGTATAGGCCTGTGCCACCACACCGAGATCCAAACTCAGGGTTTCCATGTTTGTATAGTGAACACTTCACCTACTGAGTCATTTCCCCAACCCTTGTTTCTACATTTCTAAAGGTATTATTACAACCCTGGCCTCCCGGGTTTCTCCTGGGAATAAATGAGATATTATGCCCATGGCATAACACCATGCATGTGAGTCACTCCAACCTCAACCTCTCATTGCTTCTCTGCTCAGTGAACTCCTTCCGGATTTAATGTTCCTCAGTACCTTCACTTTCTTCTGTGCCACCTCCTAAAAAGTAAGCAAATGAGGTATTAGAGTCTTGATAAATGAGAGCTAGAGAAAGTTCAGGTAAAAACTGGGCTGTCTACCTGTCACTGAAGATATTGGTCCTCCCAAGCACCATATCCTATAAGATAGCAGACAGCCCAGGCTCTGAAAGCAGCTATGGCCAGTATCTCCCCCCTGCATGAATCGGGGCTGTCCCCATTTCCAATGCTCTGCAGTCTGCTGGGGAAGCAGGAAGAGGGGAGTGATGAAGGTGGATATTTATGTAGGTGCCATTTCACTAATCATCCCTTAGAAGAATGGGCACCACTCCCAGGCTCTCCCTGCCTTTGTACCCTCCCACTAGGCACTTATATAGAGATCCCACCATCTGAAAACCACTGAGGAAGTCAAGTGCTGTGGGCACACAGCCATCATCAGAGCTTGCGCTACCCTCACCAGTCGCTCCTGGCACTTGATTCTTCCTGTGACAACATTTCTAATCCTTTCCAAACATTATTCATCTCCAACATCTGTCTCAGACAGACAGGAACATCTCTGGCATTGCACAAGCTTGCAATACTTCCAAGAGAAAGAGGATGCGATGGAATGTCAGATGAGGCTGACAGAATCCACACGCTGCCTTTGCTTGGGGTGAAATAGATCCTGATGTCAGTCACAGATAATAATAGTCTAAATGCCATGTAAAAATCAAAATGTTCAAAGTGACTGTCTCATTTCAGAAAGATGTCAGGCACTGCTGGTGCACTTGGATGGCTAGACTTTCGGACCACGCCAAAGCCAAGGGCCAGCGACCTTTTCATACCTCACGACATTTGGCTGAACACCAGGGAAGAAGAGGGCATGGTACAGAGGACCCAGTTGCTACCTGGCAGCCTCCACACTGGGCACATCAAAATCAAACAGTTCAGCTCAGGACACAAGCTGTGGAGAGCTTTGACATGAACTGTTACTACGCAGACTACAAACAATTGCTTTCTCAATATGTTTCAGGGGATCAATATAGTCAGTTGCAAGACTGGAAAATTATACTTCAACCAACTCTTGATGTTGAAACTGGTTCTGTGTAGTTTGTTCCCTATAAGAATGGTCTCCAGATCACAGTCTTGGGCCTTGGATCTACACCATGCACAGGGTCTCTTCCACTGAAACCCTGAGACCCTTCTGAAGCTCTCCCCACTTCTAGAACACACAGATTAAAGTGAAAGTGTCTCTGGAGGTGAAGGCAGACTGTGGGAGAGGGCAGAGACTGAATTTGGCCTTGAAGGACTGCTGGGACATCATCATGACTCAGGTGAACCCCAGTGTCCTCACCTAAGCAAAGGGTTGGATCCAATAGTCTCCAAGCTTGCTGGGCCATGATTTTCAAGGAAACTGCGGGAAATAAAATGTCTTGGAGAAGTCACAAGAGAGTTGAAGATGGTCATACCAGCAGCACCTTCTACTCAAGCAACAGTTGCTTCACAGCAGGTGGAGTTCCAGCCTGTCTGGACGCAGAGGAAGCTCACAACAAACCTTACAAAGCCCATGCGAGGCCAAGTTCTAGTCCTGATGACATAATTGCTCCTGGGCTAGACCAGGTCTTCACCACTAGTGATGATCTCACATCCTACAGAGTCTGAACTGCTATAGGAACAAACCTATGTGAAGGCCAATGAGACAAAAAGCAGTGCCCAAAGGAAGAGAAGTAAATGGTCACAAAGATGGACTTCATGGCAATTACCCTTTTCAAAACCATGTCTTTCCCAGATGGTACCATTTCACATCTCTTCTCCGTATCTTGTTTTTCTCCATTGTTCTCTTATGAAATGCTCTGAGTCTTAGAAGTGGTATAAATGTCTTATTTAAGGATGAAAACTCAACAACCTCTTATTCTTAGCACCTTGTGAAGCCATGAGTCTCTGCATTTACTAATCATTGCAAAAAGAGTCTTCTCTGAATCAGGATGAGAGTAGCATTTGTCCTATGGGTACAAATATAAATATTTATATTATCAGTCTCTGTTTTCTCTTCTGTGATATGGATCTCAAATCCAATCAAAGACTGATTGGTTACCTACTTAGCTGTGGGGCCACTTTTTGCTTATATAGGCAAATCTTGTCTTGAGAATTGGTCTCGTAGTTAGTAGTGTTCTCATCTATGTAAAGACTATTGATACTTTTCCTCCCCCAGCAGCCTGAATAGCACCTCTGGCACTGAGAAAGCTAGCAAATAGGAAGGAAGCTTCCAGTACAGTTCTAGCTTGATATTTGCCAAAGCATCTGATGCCTTCAGAAATAGGATCTTATAGCATACTTCTTGTGAGCAACCAAGAAAATGACAAAAGTCTGAGTTTGGGGGTGGGAGTTGGGACATCTCTCACCAACAACTCATAAAATGGTATCACACACCTGGCACTGGAGGTTTTGTTTAATGACCCACAGCATCTAGGAGCACCTTTCCCAGACACACTGGGTATCACCTTTCAAAACCTTGGACTTTTAAAAATGAATTAAATTTTTTAGTTTGGTGACAAGATAGTAGATGTCTATGTGACTTTCATAGTCATACGGTTTTGGTTGGCCCTCTTCCCCAATTTTTCATTTTTCCTAACCCCTCTCATTTTCCATACTTAAACCTTTCCAATGCCAATATCTCCCTCTCTTCATTCAAGATATCTACATTCTATTCTTAAAGCATCCCTGTTCCAGTAGCTTCCAAGTTCTGGGTTTTCTGCAGAAATTCCAAGTTGCACACAAAAAGTTAATATGAAGATCCAATATGAGGGAAAATGTGTGGCATTTGTCTTTTGTAACACCCTCAAATGGGAGGAAAATGGTCCCAAAAGCAGGCAAAGGAGTCAGAGTCAGCCCCTGCTCCCATTGTTAGGAGTTCCACAGAAGACCGAGCTGTGCAACCATAACATATGCAGAGGGCCGAAGTCAGACCCTTGCAGGCTCCCTGATTGTTGGTTCAGTCTCTGTGAGCCCTTCTGAGTCCAAGCTAGTTGAAATTCTGTGGGTTTTCTTATAGTGTCCTTGATCCCTCTGGCTCCTACAATCTATCATCCCCTTCTTCTGCAGGATTCCCCAATCTCCATATCTCAACATAATGTTTATCTGTGGGTCTCTGCATCTGTTCCCATCAGTTGCTGAATGAAGCCTCTCCAATGACAATCATGCTGGGCTCCTCTCTACGAGTATAGCAGAGGATTATTAGGAATCATTTTATTGACTTCTTTCTTTTTGTGTTTGGTTCTGTCCTAGGTGTCTGGCCTGTCCAACTTCTGGTTTATGGCCCTCGAGGCAGTGCCAAGGATGGGCTCCCTTTTATGACATGGCTCTCAAGCTGGACCAGCCATTTGTTGGTCATTTTTCCAATTTCTGCATCACCTTTACTAGAGTATATCTTGTAGGCAGGACAAATTTTAGACCAAAGGTTTTGAGACTGGGTTGATGTTCCAGTCCTTCACTGGAAGTCTTGCCTAGTTACAGGAGGTGGTCAGTTCAGGATTCTTATCCATCTGCCTACTACTATCTTAGCTAGGGTCACCCCCATAGATTCCCTAGAGTTTACTAGGTTACTACCTCACCTCCCAGTGCCCCTAATTCCAGTTCTCTGTCAGAATTCTCTCCCTTTATCTTTCCCAAACCTGATTCTTCTGTTCCATCCCCAACAACCCCAAGTCCACTTGTCTATTCTATTGTCCCTTTCCAAAGAGATTCATGCATCCCCCCTCTCTTGAGCCCTCCTTGTTACTTAGCCTCTCTGGGTCTGTGAATTGTAGTGTGTTTACAGCTAATATCCATTTGTGAGTACACACCATGTTTGTCTTTCTGTTGTGAATAGAGAGGCAATGAACAGGAATGTCTCTGTAGTAGTATATGGAGACCTTTGAGTAGATGCCCAGAAGTGTAGCAGCTGAGTCAAATGGTAATTCTGGTTTTAGTGTTTTCAGGAATTTCCACTGATTTCCTCAGTAACAGCTCCAGTTTGCACTCCCACAGGTGTTAAATAAGTCTTTCTCTTTCCCCACACCATCAGCTGCATTTGTCATCTGGTTTCTTGATGACCATTTTGATTGGGCAGGATGGGATCCCAAAGTATTTTTTTAAGATGTATTTACTTATTATATGTAAGTACACTGTAGCTGTCTTCGGACATCCCAGAAGAGGGCATCAGATCTCATTATGGATGGTTGTGAACCATCATGTGGTTGCTGGGATTTGAACTCAGGACCTTCGGAAGAGCAGTCAGTGCTCTTAACCACTGAGCCATCTCTAAGCTATTCCCGAAGTATTTTTAATTTGCATTTCCCTGAAGGAAATGACCTAAGTGGCTTGCAACTGGCTTGCACTGGATCATCAATGATCTTTAATCCTTACCCTTGAACCCCCAGAAATACTGAGGCTAAGGGCTCCACTCAGACAACTGAATTTGGTCTGAAAAGACAGCATGTTTGGTAGAAGGCTGCATTTTCTCTATGAGACACTATACCAGGCTCCTCAAAGCTTTCTCCCAGTGACTCCGTTAGCTGTTCCAAGGAGATTCCAGTAAACAGCCACTAAAAACAAATAGGAAGAGCTGTGTTAGGCATTTCAAAGCATGTATGCTTCCCTTGTTCTTTGTATTTCAATATGTCCAAATTTTACAGGCCCTCCCACAGCAGTACATGAATTTTCTTTTTAAATGCTAGAAAAATAAACATGCCTTTGGGAAGGTGTGGTCACTTACCAGTCATGGGCTTTTCAGTCATATCAGCCTACAGGTGTCAGCCATTCAACAGAAATATGGGGAATTTAGGCTTATGTCTGAAATCACAGAGGACCCAAGACCTCAAAATTCAACTCCAGGAAGACCTCCAAGGTTACCATGTTCCCTATCTGAACCCACAGGTCATCAGTCTTCACAGTGCTGTCATGGCCAAAGTCCCGTCTGAACCTCAGAATTCCTATGCAGCTGTGACTATGCCCTGGAGCTGCAATCTGGTGGGTAGTAACTGAGAGGCTAAGAGGAAAGCTTGACAGGGATGTGTGTCAGACTCTAGCAATGTCTTATTCTCAAGAAGGAACATCTGGGGCTTTCTCTGTGGATCTCTCAAGGCAAAATGAGCTTGACTTCCATGGAGCAGCAGCAGTACAAAGCTATGGATGGGTCTAGAGGGAACAAGTCCTGCATTGCTCTGGTGTTCCCTTCAGGTCTCAGAAAAGTGAAAACATTGTATGCAGTAGTTAGGTTCCATTCTTCCTTCAAGCCCCATGTTCCCAAAAATAAGACTCAGATTAAAAATATATTTACAGATACTTGTCCATCTAGCTAGGCACTTCTTTGAGTAGGTCATAATGGAAAATAACCCATTTATTTTAGCCTACATTTTGCCACATGGCTGAGCACAGGCTCAGGTACCAAGCATCCATCTCATTCTTTCCTGACACTCTCCCAGAATTCTTTCTGCCTTCTAGATGTCTCACCTCCCATTTCCTGCCAAAGCCATAGGCCATCAGATTTATTATTGACATGTGTCACATTCATACTGACATAAGATATTCTCTCTACAACCATATTTATTACAGAGTCCCTGTGATTTCTCAGGACACAGGGCACTAGGGGAAGCCATATTGCACCCAATAACCCCTATTCTAGAGCTTGATCATGCTCTTCTGATACTATTTAAACTCTAGTGGCTATGTTTCATCCTGAGGAAAATGTATACTTCAGACATGCAATGTAGGACATGGGAAGGACTTGAAGAGAGACATCTCAGGGTTTCATGACAGCAGCCCAGTGCTCTGAAATTCTGAGGCTAGAGACAGATGAGGCTATGGGCCAGCTTGAATGGGAGCCTCCTCTGAGGTTTCCAATCCATGGACTGCTTGCTTCAACCAGTGTCCAGGCAGACTAGGGACTGAAACTCATCTGTACCCATGCTGTCTGACACAGTGCCTGTGCATCCCACTTGACTACTTAAACTCCCACTTACATGAATCAAAACTAAATGCAATTTGTATTTTTCATTTATCAATCACAGTAACTACACTTTAAGTGATCAAGAGGCACATGTGGTCAGTGGCTATGATATTAGACAGGCGGAGGAGACTCTTAGCACACTAAGATGTTCTGATGGACCAAAAGATCTTCTCTCTGCTACTGAAACAAGCTCCAAGGACAAAGGGTGTCATTCAACAGCAGTCATTCCTTTCCTGCAGTTCTAGAGATGAAATCCAAGGTTGAAGTGATTGATGGTAGATCCCGTTCTTGCTGAGAGCTGCTTCTGACTTACAGAGAGCAGTCTCTTTGCTGTATTCCCACTTGACCTAGAGACAAGGAGCTCTCAGGGTAGGATAACCTTTCTCTTTCTTCTCAAGGGACACTAATTCTATCACGACTGTGCCTCTCTAATGACCTTATTAAACCCTATCACTTCCTAAAGGATAAGGGCTGGGCCCCAATATGTGAATTTCAGGAAAATATACCCTTTTAGTCTGTAACAAATAGAAGTGCTGGTTGTAGAGGACTAAGCAGTAAGCAGCTCTTCAGTAGGCAGATCTCTAGAGGGACTACTATTCATTCATTCAATTAGGGACCTTGTATCAGGAAGACTGTTTCCACCATGGCTGCTGCTACTGCCTTGGTTTCCATATCCTGTTGAAACAACACAATCACCTTTTCTGGTTTGGTAAGCACTGATGACATACCCAAGTGACCTGGACAGGTGGCTGGTGTCTCAACAACAGGTCATGTATTTCAGATTTGTGGGAGAGCCTAATCTCCCACAGAGCCTGTCAATCCTGGGTTGTTTTGTCTGCAGCAAGGAGTACTGGGTCCTCAGGATCTAAAACACACCGCTCACAAAGGCCCAGGACAGCAATGCCTGCAGCCTCCCTCTGCCTGGACCTGAGTTTTGGTTCATCACCCATGAAATGAGCCATTGACAGAAAACTAGCGGTGTATAGTAAATAAGCAGGGGAAACTTGGCTTATAGCTGTGAGGAGAGATGGCTTGAGGCAAGTTATAAGATACTCACAAAGTAAATAACAATGCTGAGAGATGTCTGTGATGTGGGGACAAGCGTCATCAAGCTCCTAGGATAGTGTCTCATTTCCAGATATTTAAACACAGCATGGGCTGTTGCATTTCCCTTCACAACAGGAAACTTGCAGGTTGTCAGTGTTTGATTGACAGTTGGAAGGTGTTTGAGACAGTCTCCAAACCAGCACATTCCATCCACAGGCAATCAAGAGACCTACTTGGTCCAGGAGGGCACCAAAGCTCAGAAACTTCAAGGACTTGGTTGGTCAAGGTCACTTCACATGTCATTTGAAAACAGGAGCTGAAGGTTTATTTGGTTTCACTGAATAACACTGTTCTGATAGTCCTCAAATAGTTCTTCTATGGTGCCCTAAGTTCTTGATTTTCAAATGAAAAGGCAGCTACTCCCTGAGTACCTCTACCTACTTTACCTAACTTCAAACTGGAACAAACTGAGTAGGAGGCCAGTGTAGACCAACCTCATGACAAAGTTTTAGACAGACAGAATGACCATAATGGCCAAAAGAGAAAATACCTCACAGCAAGGACCCAAAGTTTTCAGAAAGTTTAATTAAGTACAAAGTGAGGCAATACAGGCACAAGCCAAACATGCATGAGTCACACCTGGCTGTAAGGATCCACAGATTAGAGGTGTGCTGGAGGTTCTGTGTTGTCCTGCCTAGGAGCACCCTAGCTTTTCTCAAATTAAAGCTGAGGACCAGCTCCTGAGAACAGGGCAGACCTGCTGGGAAGGATGCTAGTGTCCAGAGCTTGCATATTGAATATCCTGAAATAAGGCACAGATCCTTGGGCTCTCCCACAATGTAAAGACAGACCTAGCCTCCAGCAGGAATACCTGCCTCCCAAAGCATCTAGACAGCTGCAACCAATGTCCCTGGAAGCCCCCTGCACTGACAGACAGTCCTTTCACTAGTAGATGTGAACCCAGAATGACCATCACTAAGCATTTTGGTAATCACAAGGCAAGGAGAGGAGCAAACTAAACAGAGGGAAGGTCACAACACGAAAATTCAGGAAGAAAATGAAAAATATCTTGGAAATCTCTGCTCGTAAACAAAGAGCCAGATTTCATGAAAACCAAGGAAATTCACAAGTATCCTCTGACTTCACAATCTTGCCCATAGGCTCATACCTCAGCTGGAGCTGGAGAATGAATATATCCAACAGACTACAAGGGACAGCTTTCTGAACACTGTGGAAAATAGATACCAAGAGACACACAAAGTAAATGACAATGTTGAGAGATGTCTACATTTCTGTGATGTAGGAACAAGCATCATCAAGTTCTTAGAATAATGTCTTGTTTCTGAGTATTTAAAGTCCATCTGATGGGCTTCCACAGACACCATGAACCAGATCTACAGGATGTTAAGGGCCCAAGGAATTAAGGAAGAGCCCACATTCTATGAGAGGGCTGCAAAATATTCAAGGCTAGTTCTCCAAAGTTCTACTTGTGGACTAATTCTGTGAAATTCAGAAACTCTATAGCTAGTACCATGCAGGAAAGGGCCAACAAGACAAAATGTAGGGGTCCACTTCCCCAGCATGTGAATTGTAGGTATATGTAGATTTGCATGGCCAATCTTGTATCAGTGAGCTGGTGAATGCAATCAGAAGACTCCTAATGGTTAGTATGCACATGCATGCAGAGCCCAAAAGTTAATGTCAGACATCTTTCTCAGCTGCTCTATCTTAATTTTTGAGGAAGGGTTTCTCTCTGTTCCTGCCTCCTTACTGATTTAGCAACAGTAACTATGCTGCAAGCCCAGAGATGCTTCCCCAGCATGAGTTGCAGGCATATGTAAATATGCATGGCTTTTACAAGGGAGCTGGCAGTCTAAATTCAGGTCTTCATGTCTGCACAATGAACATTCTAGTAATTGAGTCATCTCCCTGAGCCCCAGGACCAGAAACTTTTCACCTAGTTATGATGATTCAAATGAGAATGTCCCCACTTAGGCTTGGGTGCTTCAACACTTGGTCCCTAGTAAATGATGCTGTTTGGGATGGTTTAGGAGATACAGCCTTGATGGAGGAAGTATGTCACAGTGGGTGGGTTTTGAGAGTACTTAGCCTTGTTCTGGTTCCAGTTCCTCTTCTGTGATTTGTGTCTGAGGTTAAAGATGTGAGCTCTCAGCTTTCTGCTCCTACCTGTTCCCTGCTGCCACACCTCCCTGCTGTGATGGACCCTTATCTCTACAGAACTATAAATTAAAATAAATTTGCAGAGACCAAAAGTCAATATCAGGTATCTTTCTCTGCTGTCCTACCTTGATTTTTGAGGCAGGGTCTCTCACTATTCCTGGTTCCTCACCATTAATCCATAAGTTGCTTTGAGTCTTGGTGTTTTTAATCACAGCAATAGAAAAGTAAGTAATGCATCAGCCAAATTAGGAATCAAATATGAGAAAAAGTTTAGAAATTCACCAAATTCACAACCATAAAAACACGAGGAAGTAAGTAGAGAATATGCTTAGAAAAATGCCTACAACAGTCTCACTCACGTAATTTTTTATCTCTAAAAGGTTCTCTATTGACATTATATAATTAAAGACATCTTGGAAGACAAGTTGTCTTTACATCTTTACAGACAATGCAAACACCATCACTGCATGATGACCAACATCCAAGAAGTGCACATAAGAGCTATTAAACAATCTCAGCTGTTATTTCCTTGGGAGCCATCTACCTTATTTATTGAGACAGGGTTTTTCACTGGTTGAAAAAATCACCGCATGAGCTAAGCAGCTGTCTCAGACAGCCCCAGGAATCCACCATTTTACCTCTCTGACTTTGGGATAGCTAGTGTGTGCTGTCACATCCAGCTTATTTACATGGGTTCTGGAGTTCAAACTCAGGTATTCATGCCTGCAAGGCAAAGACTTTACCAAATGAACTTTATCCCTAGTCCATTCAAGTCACTACTTTATCTCTACTCTGTGAGTAGGAAAACCGAGGCACCACAGTATTTACAAGTTTGTGCAAACAGAAATCAGCTATTAGTTTTGACCTATTCTTTCCTTAAAACACAGAAAGTGTACTGTGAAAAGATGGTAGGGCTGTGGATTACATGAGTCACAACATTCATCCAGCTCTATGTACATTAGAAATCTGTCTACATACACCCTCACTGTCCAGTGAGCCCCACTGCACTTCACATCATGGTCTCCTCCATTCCAGTATAGCACTGGTTGTTTCGGCTGCAGTCCCTTTTCCCCCACCATGGCCCAGGCTGGTCCTTTTTCTACCCCTCTGTACTGGCTCACCAGCATGTTTCTCCTCCCTCTACTCTCTGCAGAAGTCAACCCACTTAAAACTCCATTGTTCTGGGGTCATCGTGGCACATAAAGATCACCATGTCCAGACTTTGCCTTGCTTCTTTAGCATCTGTATAGCTGCTTTTGTTTCCTTCCAACTCCCCTACTACCCAACCCATGTTTCTCATTACAGCTACCAGCAAGTCCTCCATTATTGACAACCATCTTATCTACGACTCATGTTGTCTCTGCTTACAGACTCATCTGTAACCAGACCCTGTCTCTTCTTCCCTGCCCTGGCTTCAGCTTTTTCCCTGCCTGAGGCTGGTCTACCAGCTGTCCTGTCCTTACTTCCTGCCAAGACTGCAGCCCATTCTCAAACTAACACTCCTTCCATCTCTCTTCTTCATACTGCTAGAGACTTCAATGGCTGCCTGCATCCTACCTCACCTCTGATGCCATCCTGACTCTCTTGCTGTTTCACTGGCTTCCAAGTCTAGGGCCCTTGATGCTTTTCTAAGCAGAACATACTGCATTCGAGTGCCTGTTTGCTGAGTTTCTCCTCCTCTGCTTGCAACACTTTGCTCAAACACTATCTCTTTAATGTTGCAACAGTCCTCACATTACTCCACCCTTCTTCTCCAGCACATACCATCTTCCAACATGCCAAATAACGCACTTTTATAAATATATATCAGCTTATTTCTGTTTTATACAGCCTATGTCTGTTTTATACCTGATGTAATGGCAGCTCTTGGACAGTATGACTCTCTGTCTTTTTGGCTGTGAGCATAAAACACTACCTGGCATACAGTAGGTATCTCATAATTATGTGAGATACACGAATGAACCCTGCAGAACTTCTATGACTCATATAGACGAGCCTAAGCTATTCCTTGTGCCCAGCAGGATAGGTTTATCTATTTGTCTAGATCTAGAACCCCAGGACACAACAGTTTGACTCAACCACATGACATGAATATGAGGTGAAAGTGGACCACCCCATTTACCTCTCCTCATCAGCTAAGGGTTGAGACAGTCAGGATATGTGTATCTGCCCAAACCTTCGTGCCCACAATCTTGGTCTGCAGGGTCAGGTGCTGGGATGATGAAAACTAGAGAAGGTGAAATCAATCTGGAGGTGGTTAGTTCACTGGGAGCTTGCCTTCTCTCAGGATCCATTAATGCAGTTTTCATAGGATTCTAGTTAGCTTCCTCATTGTTGAGCTGCCTTCAAAACAGTCAGACTAGTCCTCACTTCCTTGTGCCATCTCATTGATTGTTCCCTTAAACCTGTTCCCACCATGATGTCACCTGCCATGTTATAATATAGTCAGAATGTCCTTATTAGAGCCCAGAGGACTCTGGTAACTTGCCTTTGAATTCTTGGAACTGTGAGGTAGTTGTATCTTTCTTCGTTGTAAAGCATAAAGTCCTGAGTATTTTGTGATGATAACAGAAAATAGAGTAAGGCAGGTATAGAATAAGTGGGTGCATGCAATCTGTTAGTTGTAGGTTTAATAAGGGTTCAACTACTCTAACCAACCACCAGGCAGAGGTAGTGGAAGAGAATGTTATTAGAATATGGGGCAAGAATATGGGACCTGTTCAGCAATAGTTCTTTGGGGGCGAGTTAGATCTTCTTTGGCAGAATTTCAGTCCTGTAGCAGACACCAAATACAATTCGGCAGCTGCAGACCAGCCATCTAGTCAGGTAGACACCAGGCAGCTATAGTTCAATCCTGAAGAGACCTCCACAAGCCATTCTCAGGTAAGTTTTTCTCAATGGGAGCATTACCACAAGTTGAACTCAATGACACTATGTAAGTGCACCAATACATGAATGTCTTTAATGAAGAATAGCAAGGTGGATCAATCTAAACCAAGGATCAGTGCTTGTCTCCCACTATCTGTGGGGTCATTTTAATACTCCTTCATCAAGTGTCCATTCACATGTTTACTATATCTAAATATTCTTTTACGTGTGTCTGCTTCAGGAAAACAGTCTTTCACATGTTTGCTTTAGCAAGACATCCTTTCACCTGTGTGTCCCAGAAAATCATCATTTGAAATAACTTTCCAAAGAACTAGAAGTTTCCACTTTAGTTAGTAAACAAAGTATCTGTGTGAAATTCAAAGTTCAAATGTGTTTCAGACAAGTGTTCAGACAAGCAGAATGCTTTTGTATGTTAGACAAAGTGTGGAAGGATCCAGACTGAGCACTCACAGAATCTCCCTCTGGGATGGGCTTAGGAAAGCTAGCGAAAAATAGAATACAAATGTCTTCATATCTTCTTGGCTCTTTCTACAACTATTATTAGCCTTACTTAACATAACCTTTATATTTAAGATGTGTTCTGGGGAGGAGAGCCAGTTGCAGTGGATCTGAACCCAAGTCGCGTTTTTCCCTCTTGAGGGGTAAGGGAAGGTGTTAGGAAGCTGTGATCTTAGGCAGGCACCCTGTCCACCCCCCCCACACACACACACATGCACATTCACACACACATACACATGTATACACACGGATGCCACCAATGACACTATGTTTTCAGCCTGGCTTGATGGGGAATTGGTCTCTTCAGATCTGAGAAAGCAAAGCCAAGAACTTGGAACTTTGGGAGTACTTTGGAGAAAGCTAGACAGAGGCAACATCTCTAAGGACCCTGACCATCCCAGAACATCCCCCAAAACCCTGCTGCATAGCTCCTTTTCACCAATACCTGTAGGCACCCTTTCACAGCAGCTGCAAGACTCTTAATTCCCAGCTCATTCCTTCATTCTGAAAGAAATCGTATTTGCTAATCTCATAAACATGTATTACAATCTTGGGGGTTTATCAAATGTGTACACAAAGTAATTATAGGAAGAATAGTGGGTTATTTGCATATCTAGTGTTTAAAGGGTTACTCATGTAATTATTGAATGTAACTTAGAATAAGCTGTTCAACTGCCTTTCATCATGAGCCAAATATTGGGTTTGAAAGGAATGCCTTTAAACTTCATAATCTAAAGGCACAGGGTAATGCTAACTTACAACCCCAGCTTAAGGGAGTCAGACATGAAAGTATTTCTGACTGGTGTGCTTTGAGCTGGTTGACTTTAGATACTTCTGAAGTATCCATCACACTTGGTAACAAGGAGGACATTATCAGCAACTGGAATCTCTTCACTTCGAGGGGATAGTCCTTACCTACTTACATTGTTTTGAGCTCCCAGCACAAGCTTTGCCATGTCCTTAGAACCCCAAACAGCTCCCCATCCCCTCATGGAGAGGGGTTAAGGGTCTGGGGAGCAGAAGAGGGAAGAGGGTGGTAGGAGACTCAGCCCTAAGGGCAAAAAGCACCTCCTAGAAAAGGGGCAGCCTGGGGATTTGTGCAGTGCTTTTCCTCATGCAAAAGCAGATTGCTTCTGGCTTTTGCAGACAAGAGGCCAAGTTAGACATGTGTGTTCTGTCAAAAGCACGTTCCTGGCTGCAGAGATGGCTCAGCCAATAAAGTGATTGCTATCCCAGCATGAGAGCCGAAGTTCACACTCCAGTATCTGTTTACAAACAAACAAACAAACAAAAAACAAAAACAAACCCTGCCATGCTTGATAATGTAAGTCCAACCCTGTGGATGTAGAACTGAGTGGACCCCTGGGGTACTCCTATTTGGTGAGTTCAGCTCACTGATGGATCTTGTCTCAATAAGGTGGACAGTTCCTTGAAAATGTCAAGGATGAGCTCTGCACCTGGACATATGCATGTACCTCCCACACTTTTGCCTGCGTGTGTGCAAAACCATGCACAATCCCATGTACACACACACACACACACACACACACACACACACACACATGCCTGCTCTACACAAAGGTCTCCAACAAGAACTCAAATCTAAGCACTAAAGAGACAGTGTGAGGTTGAAAAGGATTCAACTCCAACTTTGATGTAAACATCCCAGGTTTCTTGGAGAACAGCCATATCTTTGATCCTACACAAACTGTTAAGAATCAAGTGTCTTGAATCCTGATCAGTTGAAGTATAACGAATTTTACAGTTATTTCTAGTTCAAGGTAGCTTGCAGGCGATCTGTAGTGGGGTGACATGACAAGAAGTTCCGCCTTAAGAATTCCTCACGGTAACAAAGACATTTAAATAAATTAAATTAGTCTCAGTGTGTTGAAAAACCTAAAGCTGTGTTCATGACATTCATTTGACATCTGGAAATAGCCTTTAATATTTTCAAAGTATTTTTCTTCCTTTTCAGATATGCCAGGGAGCATTTCTGCCTTTGGCTGTATCGCTGTGTTTTGGTTAACTTCCTTTTCAACATGGATGGAAATGGGTGTTATAAAAAAAAAAAACACAGAGCTGGAAGTCAGCTGCCTGGCATTCTAGACTTCTATTGTGTGTTTTTGGCAAGTTACTTTACCAATAAACTGAAAGGGTGAAAATTGGGCAGGTCTATGATTCCTTGTACCCCGAATATTTGGAAATTCTTTACTCCCCACCATGCCTGGTCTGGTCACCTTTGTAGATCTCATCTAGGTTGCACTATCTAAACCAGGAGCTTGCAAAACCCTGGTGTCTAAGCTGCTAGAACTGTTCTGAGTGGGCCCCTAGCTCTGAAACCTGCTCAGGTAATTCTCAGGCAGAGATAAGACTGCAAACCCTGGCCTGGCAGGTAAGGGACACACAAGTTAGAATGGTAGATGTGGCAAGACTGAAGCCTTTAAATCCTGATGATTGCGCTGGTGGCTGTTTGGGAACAGGCAGAGGTTGTGGCCTGACACCACTGGAGTATCTGGGGTCTCTTCCGTATGTCAATAATGTCTTCCCTGCTCTTGGTGCTCCCTAGTAGAGCCAAGAGGTGGATAGGCATCCTGGAATGGCTGTCTGTATGGCTGGACATGGGTAGGGTACCTGGAAGGCAGCTTGGGACAACTTTATGGCTGACATCATTTGGAGGAATTATTGCACATAATATGATGGGTCTTTGTAGAGAAGTGAGGGCTGGAGAGATAACTCAGTTGGGAAATGCCTGTCACTCATTAGGACTTGAATTAAGATCCCCAGCACACAAGTAAAACCCAAATATGGTAGTGTATGTCTATAACTCCAAGAAAGTAGGAGGTAGAATTAAGTAGATCCCTGAGGCTCAATGGCCAGCCAGTCTAGCTAAATTGCTGAGTTCCAGGTTCAGTGGGAGATCCTGTCTCAAAAAAACAAAGTAGAAAAATGATTAAGGAATACATCCAACATCTACTACTGGGCTCAAAATGTGAGAATGTGCATGCACACCCATAAATAAAGTGGAGCTGCATAGACTCTTTTCTAGGCAAGTAGATTTTCTGTTTTGGAAAGTAAGACTGCACCAAGCAAGTCAGAAAAACTACCTAGAGCCAATGGAACTGGGCTGCATTAGACAAACTGTCTCTACCAGGTATTGTACAGGAGACTGAGAGCAAATCAGATACACAGTTCTTGGACTCCAACTCCCCAGTAATGCTTATGTGCAGTGAAGTCTGAGAAGCTCTGCTCCACAAAATTCACATGGCCAGATGACTTGCCCAGAGAATTATGAATATGCACAGCAAAACCCTATTAGCATCAATTCCGAGGGGCAAAGAAATAATCCATCTTGAAGTGGGGAAAATAGCACAGGATGTCAGTCCTGAAATTGGGTCATTGTCGTGGGGACTTTGGGATTTGAGTTCTATGAGTGGGGGATCCAGGCAGCAGATGTGGCAGAAGGTGGTTGGAGTGACAGATACAAGAGTAGAGGTAAGTGCTAAGATTTAGTAGAGATGCTTGGGGTTCACAGCACACACATGCACCCAGCCCTAGTCATCTGGAACACTGCTATGTGATGACATCCAGAAGCTACAGAAAACAAGATCAAGCCCTGGATGCCCCAGGATTGCTGAGGTTGTGCTTATGCCTGGGAAACACTGTGTCCACAGAGCACATCAAAGATGTCCACCTTGAGCTAATAGCACTCAGGATCCAGCCTATCATATGCTCCAGGGTGATTGGACACTAGAGGAAATACTGTAGACTGACCAAAGTATTGGAAGTCTGTGGACACAACCTAAAAAGATGACATCAGGAAGGGCTGATAGGAGGAAAGAATGGGAGGGACTTGGAGAGTTGAAGTCCTGGGCCCTTAATTACCTTGTTGAGCTAGAGGCAAGGCTTGTGCACCTCTGCAGCATCAGGAGGGATTCGTCCTAAGGACACTACTCACCCAGCAGTCAGCACAGCCGAAGATAGGCCAGAGCACAGCTCTACCACAATCCATTTGTTCTGTTCACTCAGTCTGCATGCCTCTGTTCATCGCACACAGTCAGTCTGCATGCCTGTGCTCATCGCACACAGTCAGCAAGACAGGAGGAAAGCTAGTGTATCCTTGGCAGTGACCACAGCTGTGCTGAGTATCACTGAGATAAAAAAAAATGGACTGGTCATTTGGGTGCCAAGAAGGCCAGCAAAGAGGAGTGTGATGAGGAACCTAGAGGAATGACAGGATTAAAAGATCCCAAGAAGGCAATCCCAGATCAGTCTCCCATGGAGAAGTCAGCTGGTGGACATGAGAATATGCCAGGCTGGTTGCTGGGCAGAACTGTTGGACCCGGATCTGTTTCTGATTCTAGCATCCTCTGTGGACTCTAACTCTCATGGGATTACCTCTCCACAACTTGGTTTTCAAACAGCTAAATCAAATGTGAGACACCTCTCTTCCTCTAAGGCATGTGGCCAGTGGCACACACACACTGCCTGGATAGGACATTGGCTGACTTCATGAGTAGCATGCCTGGCCCTTCAGCATGTCCTTAGGAGAACAAGGATGACTTTAGTGGAGTTGCTAAGCAAAGAAAAACACAATTAGCTTGAAGTGTTAATCTCCTGGCTTCACCTCCACCAATCACATGAATTCATTTGATGTAAGCTATGGCATACCTGCTTTCCTCTCAGCACTAGATCAATTAGTGTGGGACATGGAGAAGTGTTGAGCTGGTGTCTGTAAGGTCATTTAGTTCACAAGAAACCCCAGCGATAGTTAGGCCTAATTAGGTGTTTAAATTTCCCTGTAATTGTTCTTAGTTAGGATGTGTTTTTGCAGTATTAAATAAAGCCAGGTTATGTTGGACACAGATTTCCCTGAGTGCTTTCCCTTTCTCCTCCCCCTCTTACCTTCCATTGTAAGCTACAGCAAGAAGCTGTTCACCAAATTTGCCCCTTTACCTTGGGCTTCTCAGACTCTAGAACTCTGAGAAATAAATATCTTCTCATTATAAATTACCCAGTTCATATCATTCTGTTTCAGGGACACAGAAGGGAATATGGTGGAATTAGTACCAAGAAGCAAGGACATTGGTACAACAAATGCAGCCATTGATCACCTCAGGAAAGGGACATGCTCTGAAAAAGATGGTATTTGGTGATTTTTATTATCAAATGAACAGCATAGAATGAACTTATAAACTTAAGGCAACAATGATATCATGAACTAATATCATTAATTATATCATGATATAATGAATTAATGATATCATGAATTAATATCATTAATCATATGGGACCAATGTCCCATAGCTGGCTCATCCCAGACCAAAACTGTCAGGGGATGCACGAAGGTGGCATGTCTCTGCAGTGTGTCATGGGTAGAGGCTGGAGGAGCTTGGGACAGACATCGGACTGTTGTGATGAAGAAGAAAGGAAGAGAAGAAACTGTAGGAACTCCTTAGAGATCATCTAGGCCCTAGGGGCTCACAATGTAATACTGGTGGTGGGTTAGGGCTGTTCAGAGGTTTCTGATGGAAGAGAGGGGAAAGGTGCTGGGAGCGAAAATGTGGCCATTTTGTTCAGCTGAAAGAGCTCAGCTGTATGTGTATCCATGGTGAGCAATGAATTCATAACCTCAAATAGGAGAGCCGCCACAAAAGCTTAGCAATTGAAGTTGGTGTGATGTCGTCCCAGCCTGTGTGGTGAAATAACACTTGAGAGAGGAAGGAAGTCCAAGCTACAACCTTCAGGGTGTCTACATATTTTTTAAAAGATCAGGACTGCTGGAAGGAAGCTGGATCCTGGGAGACACACCTTTAAGGATACTGGGACATTGGCTTCTCCTCTCTCTCTGCTTTTCTTCCTGCCAATATGAGGAGGGTAGCTCTACTCTTCCTCACAAGTCTATATTTTGTCATGGGCCCAAAGCCATGGGATCAAGCAGCCATGATTGGAAACTTCTGAAACCATGAGCCAAAATTAACCTTTCCTATTTGTAAAATGATTGTTCTGGTTATTTTGTCACAGTGCTAAAAAGTTAGTGAACATGCTGAACTGGGAAAAAGAGATGAGTTCGGTAGAGTACACTGAGTATGTTGCCAAACCATCTTTACTAGAGAAGCCAGTACAGGGAGAAATTAGGTGCTAGTCACCTACCCAGCAAGGAAAGGATCCTAGAGGTGCTTCAGAGGCTTTGAGACAGCCTAGCCTCAGGCCAGTCTTCCAGAGAGGAGCTTGTGGGTATCTCAAGATTCTCTCTGATCTGCCTTGCAACTCTGCTCCTGCAACCTAGAGCAGTGCTCCAAGCTGTCCCAGCCTTGGTCCAAGATGTCTGTAAGCAGCTCAGGCCAATGCTCAAACACACAGATACAGAGACAGGGCAGAACTCACATAGTACTGATTGTAGAGTTCCGGAGCTATGGGATAGCCTCACCCAGGTCCCAAATGGTGTGGCAGACAGACTAGGGTCTTGGCAGATGCAGGCCAAAGGAATCCTGCTCTGCAGATCCTCGAGGTAGGATCTTGGGGAACCACAGGAGTGACAGATAGTGAGATCTATGGAGCTACCATATGTTGACCCAGTCAGAGACTCCACTGGAATCTAATGGAGTTGGCTTGAGTTTTGGGAACCTAGCCACCCACTTGTCTAGTAGGCAGCATGAGTAAAATCTGAAGCACATATGCTGTCCATTATCAGGAGTGGACAGTGAGTTTGTTGTGGAAACAAGTCCTGTCTCCGATGCCCCCTTCCCCCTTCTTAGTTGTCTTTCTGCTTTCCACCAGGAGATGATTCGACAAGACCTTCTCCAGATGCAGCCATCCAACCCTGAACCTCTTAGCATCCAGGACTATAAGACATAAGTCTGTTTTCTATGAGTTATCTAGTTTGCAGCATCTGTCATATCACCAGCAAGTATACATAGACAGAAGGACACAGAAGATGAAGCCACACTAAAGACCTTCAAGTTTCCTACTTTTAGAGACTCTCTACAGCATGGCCTGGTTTCTGAGATTGGAGGACTCATGCCATTACAAACTCTACACACTTCGTCCAGCTCCAAAACACTGGGGGATTTTTCTACATGGTTTCCATAACCTGTTTAGACCTAAACTGTTTTTTACTTGGATTCACCACATATCCCCATTGTCCTCATTTGTGGATTCAAATAGCCATTTATGGACAAGATCCTTGGAAGTACACAACAGAGAATCTACAAGGTCTTGAGATGGTCAATGACCTGTTCAGCAGGATGAATGCCAACAGAGGAAAGTGCAGTACACACGTGCCCAGCAGAACCATGGACAGTGACTTACTATCAGAAAGGCCACAGTGCCAAGCATCCCGTGTCCCACAGCCTCTCCTTCCATTTGATACCCTGGCTCATGAAGACAAAGATTCTGCTCCTTCTTAGCTTAGGGGTTTCAGACCCAAGCAGTAAGTGGCATTCCCATAGTCATGTACCTATGGAAATGCAAGTGAATGCCATGCCTCAGTTTCCTTGCCTATAAAATGCTGCTAACCTTACCCTCCTCACAGAATAAACTACTAACTAGTAGTGTTAGGTGTCATGATGTGAATTCAGATACTGAAACAGAGTTGATATAGAAGCAGGTTTTAGGCTTATAGGCTCAGCCTGTCTTGCCCACACTGCAACACATTGCCTAGGAATCTTGGGGCCTCAGACTTGGGCATTGACAACAAGTCACCTGCCCAGTGCATTGCTGAAGCAATAACCAGGTGCTCAGCTTTAAAGGATGCCTTCTGAGTCATTATCAACCGCCTGCAAGAGGAAGCCTTGGCTTAATTAATATTTACATGGAACTGACAAACACGCCGGCAGGCAGGAAGAAAATAACCTCGGAGCCAGAGCGTGTGCTGGCACAGTGTGTAGCTGTATGTGAGCTATCGAAGTCTTGATTAATGGCGGTTTAGCTGGTGTGGGCAAGCTGGTCATACAGGAAAAGCCTAAGAGAGCCTATGGAGTCTTCTTGCAAATGCCAGAGTGGCATGCACAGTACTGTTGCAGCAATGAGGATGGATATTCACAGACCAGGTGGCAGGGCAGTGAGATCAATGTCACACAGAGTTCCAGAAAACAGTAGCTTTTAGAGGAACTGGGTACAGCACTCAGCCAGGAGGCAGCCTCTTCTCATCTCCAGCTCATGGGCAGGAGGCCACCTCTGCTCATTGCCAGCTTGTTGGCAGAGCCCTGGGAGAAGTTGCTTCTAGTTCAAGAGCAAAAAGAGCACAGACTCATGCTGCGTGCTCAGACTGAGGGAGCAAGGGCTTGGTAGTAAAGCCCTGGGGCTCAGGGTTACAGACACAGATGCTTCCCTGCACTACCGCCATGCAAACCCCAGCTAGAGAACTCTTGGAACTGTCCCAGGAGCCTTGTGTTTAGAGGGGCTTCTGTGGTTCTGCTATGGTGAGGGCTGTAGGCAGGGATCTAAGAGCAGTCTGGGGACCATGTAGGGTAGACTGTCCTCCTGACTCCTGTTCTCCCAATCTGGAGGTGTGGCTCCATTTCAGGTAGGGACAAGCCCACTGTCCTCATGGGTCATCATCTTGGGAACATCATTTCCAAATCTGTTTCTTATTTTTGATCCACCTTGGAGATTTTAGCACAGTCTATGGTGTCCATGCAAGAGTAAATCATGTAACATGCAGATGTGGACAACAGCAACTTGTAACTGAGACTTTGAAATATCACATGTTAAGGTTTCTTTTCATCTTGAATCAGCCCATGGAGGCCATTTTTATTAATGATCTCTAATTCTCTGCCAGGCATGGAGGAGAACTCCCAGCACTGGGGACTCAGAGGTGGGAAGGTCAGGGGTTAGGGTCATCCTAGGCTGCATAACAAGTTCATGGCCAGTCTGGGATACACAGGACTCTATCACAGTGTACTTCCCCTACCAAAAATCTCTAGACTTCCTGAAGGGACTCTAGCCAGTCCAAGCATGAGAAACATGTCTTTGGCAGGTCCTGCCCTTTCCTTATTTCCTCTACTTTGTTAAAAAACCATTAGAATATATTCCTAAAGCTAGCTACCAAGATCTATTTCCTTATTTAGCTACTTCCTCCTCGTGAGGCTGACCCTCAAAGTATTAAGGTCCAGCAGTCAAAAGCCCCATTTGGTTCACCAAATTAACATGCCCAATCAAAATTAAACACCTCATCCTAACACAGGGTTTCCCATTTTACCTTTTTAAACTGCCATTTGCCTATGAGCCATGTTTGTGTCCTCTCTATCCAGAGACAGTCCTTTGTCCTTCTGGAACAAATATTTCTTCCCCCTCTCCCTTGTTCCTTTCCCCTTCTCACTTCTCCTCTAACTCCTGTCTTTGTCTCCTATTGCCTGCCTTTGGCCCTCTGGGGCAAATAAATGTCCTTTGTGTGGAAATCTTAGCTCTGGGGTGTCTTGTATCAAAGACCAAGAACTCCTTCACTCTACCTTCATGAACTCAGTGATGTTTAGAATAAACCCTTGGCTATGTCCTCATGATTTTAGGACAAAAAGAAAGGAAAGAACATGCTCACCAAGAGCTGGGGTTAGGAAGCAACTGGGCAGTTGGGATTTACTCTTGAGAACTAAGAAAGTGCACCGCATCTTAGTTGATCATCGTTGAGAAAAAATAGCAATATGGAGTTTGTGTGTGCTCGGGGGGGTCTTGGTCCCAGAGCTTGCAAAATAGGACAAAATAAAACAAAAAACAAACAAACAAACAAACAAAACCCTTTCTTCCTTTGCCTTTTAAAAAATTAAAATTTGCAGGGAGGTGGTGGTGCATACCTTTAATCTCAGCACTTGGGAGTCAGAGACAGGCACATCTGTGAGTTTGAAGCCAGCTTGGTCTACAGAATGAGTTCCAGGGCAGCCAGGGTTACAGAGAAACCCTGCCAAGAAAAAAGAAGAAAAGAAAAAGAGAGAGTGGAAGGGCAGGAGGGAGGGAGGAAGGGAGGGAGGGAGCGAGGGAGGGGGACAGAGAGAACAGACAAATACACACACACATACACACACAGAGAGAGAGAGAGAGAGAGAGAGAGAGAGAGAGAGAGAGAGAGAGAGAGAGAGAGAAGAAACCACAAAGATGAAACATCTAACTATGGCTTTCCCTACCTTTGCCAGCAGAGAATATGTTGACTGTATGGATGATGGCAAATGAACAAAGGAATGAAGGGATGAACAACATTCGCACATCTCATTGAAGGTGTATGCTAAATTTTAAGAATTAGTTGGGCACATAAGGCTAGTTTATTTTTAGAAACCTTGAAAAGACTGGTGTCTGTGGTGATGCTCCCACATGCTCCTGCTCAACTGGGCATGCACAGAAAGAAGCCCAGAAGGGCTTTCAGTGAATGTGAGCAAAGAGTCCTTCATCCATGCTCGTTCCTGGTCCACAAGGGCTCTCTGGCCCTTTTGTTTCATACATTCTATTGCTTTTCTTATAAAAGTGCTGGCCATGACCTACAACATCAATTTCAATACCCACTAATTGTTCACAACTCATAGATTTAAAAGCTGTGCTATAGAGGATGTGGGAAAGGGAGGTGCTAGCTGTACATGGAAGGCACTGGGGCACCATGGAGCAGACCATGTCTTCACTTCTCCCAGGTGTTCTGAAGGTGGTCTCACCATTTGCAGGAGGAAATTGAAGCTGACATCAGGTGTTTCTCCTGTTCCAGCTGCCACCAATGTGTGAGACCAGGCTGTCATGATCCAAGATCCAGCAATACTGAGGCCTATGAGGTGCAGTGGATTGGCTTTCTTAGAGACTGCATTTGAGGTGAATCTGGAAGGAAAGCGTGATAGAACTGAGTTGTTGGGAGACAGTGAGCAAATCTTGAAATTGGGCTGTGGATGGGGAGTAAAGACAGAAATTCAATATGGTGAAGCCCCTACCCAAAGCCTACTTCAGCAAGGACATCCAATAGAGCTTTAGTGAATGGAAGGTTGGGATGTTGGATGCATGGAGGAGTTTCTGCTTGCTGGCTCTGGGAAGTGAGAACCAGTAGGCCATGGGAAAGGATGAGCGTATAGGCCTCTATACTCTTCTGCAGCTCTGACTTCAAGGGAGAATCCTGGGAGCCCATCCTCTGCCCCCTGCCTGTCACTACTTACCACCCCTTGTGGCTGCAGCTCATTCTGAGCCCCTTTGAAGGCAGGGAGCCTGCAGGCCCAGTGGAGCTCTTACTTCAAAGGGCCTGGCATGCTGGGATTCCCCAGCCTGAGTGAGGCCCAGAGGCACTGAGTGAGGAAGGGGAAACTCCAGCTGGGATGAGGTAACAGCCCTGAAAGGTGGGAGTTCCTGGGCAAGGGGCAGCTTCTTGGGCTACCAGTGAGCCCACACATAAGAGGGATCCTCCTGGGGCTCCAGGAACATGAGGCACAAAGGCTTCCAAAGAGAAGCTTCCTCAGTGCCATAGTGGCGATGAGTGCAGAGACCTGTGATGGCCTGCTCTGCTCTGCCTTACTTCATTTCTTAGACTCCCCATATCTATCCATCCACCCTCCTAACTACTCATCTCTTCAGCCACCTACACATTCATCCACCCAACGATTGATACACCCACCCACTAACATACCAGTGCATCTGTCTCTGCACCTATCTACCTATGCATATATCCCTCTACTCACCCACCAATGTATCTATCCATCCATCTACACACCCACCCATATGCCCATCTCCCTATTCACCCACATGTGCCCATCCACTCGCCTGACTGCTCATCCACACACCCATGTGCTGAGAGTTCTGGTCGTGAACCCTCCTCCTACCTGCTGAGTCTCCAGCAGATTCTCTTACCCAGGACCTTGTGGTCACCTCACTCTCAGGATGCAAGAAAGACACGCGTCTTCAGAACATCCAGTAAGTTTGTGTTTTGTGTTTGTATTTTTGAGAAGCAACAGCAAGCTAAGTGTGTTGTGAGTGGAATCACACAGTAGCATGGGAACATGATCACGTGCGCAAACAAGTTCAGTCCTTCAGGAAACGCTGAAGGCCAAAGCACTTTGGAGTACAGTGTGATTTGATCTTCTTTTTGGATGGTGGTTTTCACTTTAAATTAAGTTAACTTTCTGGAGGCTCAAAACCATATGTAGCTCCAGTCCTAGGAGATCTGATGCCCTCTCTCTCCTGGCCTCCACAGGTACCAGGCATGTACATGGTGCAGAGACATACATGCAGACAAAATATCCATAGACCTAAAATGAAGTTACCTTTTAACTTTTCCAAAGAGAAACTACTTGCTATAAAAAAATGTATTTTACACAAAACATACAAAATCATAAAAGTGCTTTAATTACACAAGGAAAAACTTCTGCCAGACACATAGAGCAAAACAAAGCAAATAGAAATGACCAAGTCCAAAATATGGCAAAATATACTATGTAAAACAGTTTGTGTGTGTGTATGTGTTTGTGTGTGTGTATGTATAAGAGAGATAGTGTATTTTGTGTGTGTATGAGTTTGTGTGTGTGTGTGTATATATATGTGTGTCTCACATGCCTTAATACAGAGTCATTACCCTACAGGATGCTATTTTGAATTTGCCTTCAGTGCTGGAATTTTGCATGTGATACTCTTTCCTCTTCATTCTCCTAGAGTTTGTAAAGTTTTTGCAGTGGACATTTGATGTTTTAAAATCAAGAGGTTGTTGATTTTTCTTTCATTATTTATATGTAACATCCTGTGGCACTAAGGATGGAGCTGAGAGCCTTGAACATGTTAATGCTCAACCTCTGAGCTCCATTCCCAATATCAGCCATTTGTAAATTCATATATGAGAGCAGCTGTCATTATTGCTCTTTCCAAACTGTAGTTCTGTCCCCATGAAGCAATAACCACAGACACACCCCCTTCCCAGCCCAGCCTCTCATTGTTCAGTACTCCACACCAATGCATTTGAACACTTTGGGTGTCCTCTACAAGCTGGAAATGGGTGCACATGCCTGTAGTTGGAACTTAGGTAGTGGGGGTAAGAAATTTAGGAGTTCAAGGTATTCTTAAGTATATCATAAGCTCAAAGCTTTCCTGGGATTCATGAGATCCTGTTTCAAAAGAAAGAAAGAAGGAAAGATAAAAGAAAGAAGGAAAGATGAAAGAAAGAAAGAAAGAAAGAAAGAAAGAAAGAAAGAAAGAAAGAAAGAAAGAAAGAAAGAAAGAAAGAAAGAAAGAAAGGAAAGCAGAAAAGAAAAGAAAATGACAATGGAATCCAAACGTGAATTCCCACAAGTGTCTCTGTGACTGACATGTTTTATTCAGTGTAGCGTCCTTGGAGCTCATCAGTGCTGCTGCATAAGTCATATTTTTTTCTGTTCTAAGTTGTCATCACGCACAGAACATTTTACCTTCACTCACTGATGGAATGGCCCCAAGTTGCTTCCACCTTTTGGCTGTTGTGAATCCTGCTGCTGTGACATCATACAGCTATCCCAGAAGACATTACTTTCTCTTCTGGGAATATGCTATGAAAAGCAGATACTGAGCCATGGTTATTCTAGGTCTGATTTTTGAGAAACTAGCATTAATTTTCCATTTTTTTCATTCATACCAGTAGTTGCTTTCTTTTTCTTCTTCTTCTTCTTCTTCTTCTTCTTCTTCTTCTTCTTCTTCTTCTTCTTCTTCTTCTTCTTCTTCTTCTTCTTCTTCTCCTTCTCCTTCTTCTCCTCCTCCTCCTCCTCCTCCTCCTCCTCCTCCTCCTCCTCCTCTTCCTTCTACTCTTCCGTGGATAATAGTCATACTAATTATAGTTTTGATTTGAATTGCTAGGATCATTTAGCACCTTGGGTGTTAAATGACAATCTCACTGCCAGACACAGGTTATCTCCCTACTAATTTTTAGTCAGGGAAACCCCAGAGGCACCCCAAATAATACAAGCTATTGTTGCCATTGCTCTTGGATTTCCACCATGTAATATTCTCTTGCTGAAGATACCACATCACACACCTTCTAAAGAACATAGAGAAATCACTCTTGGACTGACCTGGAAGTTGTCTCCCTGCTACCTAGCTTTCATGGTACTAGAGGTTGCTATGTAGGCTGCTGGGGAAGAAAAAACATCAATGATGCTACCCAGTCCTGGATCCTGCTTGCTACTCTATCACTCTGTCTTATAAGATATGCCTACCAGTATCATCACGGCACAATTGTGTATGAGGTAACCAACCACTATTGTGATTAGACTTGAGGCCTGCTCTACAGGAAGGATTCATGCCTGATATTGTAAATATGACCATAGGAGAACATACTGGTGTTGTTTTGCTAAGTGGTCATATTGTCAAACTGCATTTTAAATGTTTATATTTATATCCATAGATCTGTACTGTTTCCAACTGTGGTTGGAGTAAACTGTTGCTGCCATGTGTAGTGATGAGTTCAGAGACTCACTACTGTTCAAAGTGCAGAGAACAAGCAAAAATAGATGTCAGGATGAGACATTGGCATCACCCTCCCCTCTAGGGTCAGGAAACATCTTGGAAGAAGGCAGAAAGCACTGGAGGATAGAAAGGAAAGCTGTGAAATGCTGAGCTCTAGCCATGACACAGATGCTGTGCTCGTGATCTTACAGCAGCTGTGCTTACCCAAAAGACCTATAGATGATCAAAAGAGCTCCAAGTTCTAGCAGAGAGAGAACAGGGATTCTGACACCCGCCTCTGGCTAAGGAGACTTTATCAGTATATGGTTGCTGAGGGAGGGAGGTCACTTTTCTTTGGAGGTGGCCACCAGAGGATTGCCCATGCTCCAGTGCATGTCCCCGTACATGTGAACAGCACTAATTAGACTCAGTTGTTTTACAAAAACAAAAAGAATTTATGAAATCAGCAGTGCTGGAAGGACCAGAGGTTGGACAAAGGACAGAATGTGGCTAAGATGTACTGTGTTCGTGTGTGAAATTTCCAAAGATTAAAACAGAAAATAAAAATAAAATCTCTCATTGCTTTCTTTTCTGTCTCACAACTATTAAAAAGAACAACTGGAGTAACCAACCTATATGCCTTGGCCTCCAGATGAGGAAGCAAGGTGTGGCTGAGTCTGCATTAGCTGGAGTCATGGCATGTCAGACACAGCCGGACAGCTGGGGTCTTGATCCATCCACCCATCCTTCACCCACCCACAACTTTGCTATCTCCATCTCTGGACACCGGCAGTGCTTCTCAGCAGTTAGACAAGATCCAAGTTTTAAGACTTCTCACCTCCCACATTGCAACCTCTCAGTAGAATCTGTTCTAGACACATCCCAGGGAGAAGGAATAAGAGAAAGGCTAATCAGGATAGCTGTGGGATAAAATGCTTGCCTAGTATGCTGGAAACCCTGAGTTTGATTACCAGTCACGCAAAACAAAATGCTAATCAAAAGATCAAATTGTTATTAATGTATTTTCCTTCCAATTTGTTTTATAACTTAACCAAGAAGGTGCAAACTCCTGTTAGATGTCCCATGACACAGTTCTAATTTGGTGAGCAGCGTGACAGGCAAATGAAAAAGAGAGGCAGAGAGTTCATCAGAGGATACATGTAGCTGATAACTCCTTCCTTGTCCTAGAAACCCTGAGGAGTAAGGACAGAAACGTCCACATTCTACCATTCTTGACACAAAGCTAATACAAATGATTCTCCAGTGTTACCTCATAAGTCATATACCTATATATGTGATCTATCCTTCCATCCTTCCACCCTTCCACCCACCCACCATTTCCTCTGTCTGCCCTCTTCCATGTACCCATCCACTCACCCAGTCTCCTCCTTTCTGTTCTACACCTACAAACCCACTTATCCACTCAGCCTACCAGCCAATCTGCCGCCCTTCCATTCACCTATCCCTCAACATCCATTCATTTTAAAAACTTTTTATTGGTTCTTTATGAGTTTCACATTATGCACCTGATTCTCACTCACCTCCCTATCTCCTCATATTCAACCTTTGCCCTTGCAAACCACCCCCTACTTAGGAAATGCACACAAACAACAATTTTTTAAAACATTTCATCATGGAAACTATAGTGTGTCACAGTGTATCCCATAGTATATCCCTCTGTCCACACATCTTCACTTGCAAATGTTCATTGCAATTGGTCTGGTTCAAGATCTCTGGCTTTCTGTGACACCATCAATACTGGATCCTCATGATGACTCCTCTTGGATATGTAGCTGTTGCCCTGTGTCACGGGGATCCTGCAGCTTTGGATCAGTGATTTTGAGGTGGTTCATCTCAGAGCTTGGATCTTGGCCTGAGTGGTAGCCGAGCTAGTCAGCCCACCAGCTCTCCCTTATCTGTACCACAAGGGTAAGCTTGCCAGCACTGCTTCTGCTGGGCCACGCAATGCCACCATCAGCAGGAGTCTGGTTCAACTCTCCTGCTCTTATGCCCTCAGTGCCAGCTCACCCACACCTCCAGAGTTAGCTCCACTATGCTGCCAAGTCAAGGCACGGAATCCACTCCCCAAGTGCTGCACCCTCTGAGGGTCTGGGATAGCTCCCCACTCTCATACCATTGACACTGGCTCACCCATGCCTTTGACATGATGGCCAGCTCCATTGTGTTGCTCTGGCAAGGTGCAGGGCCTGCTTTCCCAAGTGCTATAGCCAGTGGTGGAACAGGGCTAGCTTTCCCTCTCTTGTGCCCTCAGGGCCAGCTTTCCAGACTACCACATGTTTCTAGAGGGAGGGCATCACCCCTGTACCCATGCCATCTCACAGCAGATGAATGCGGGGGCGGGAAGCTCTCCCTTGCTCTCATTCTCAGCACTGGCTCCTCTGCAACCCCTCAACCAGGGCTGGCACTGTTGTGTTCCCCAGGAGTGGTGCAGGGCCTGCTTTCCTAAGTGCTGACAGGGGTGAAAGATGGGGGCAGCTCTCCAGAGCAATGCATCCAGTGAGGGGAAGTTCTACACAGCCTCTGGATATCCAGGTGATTTCCAATGGCTGCCCAGACCAGGGATGATGTACCATGTTCTCTAGTGGTAATATGAGCACAGATGTCAACACTGACTCCTGCCACCATGTAGACATAGTCCTCAGTGGCAGCTCAGGCTGGGATCTCACCATGACTCCTAGTGGCAGGGCTGGATAGGCTACTCCTCCCCACCCTTTTATCTCCAGTTCCATCTCTCTTCATACTGCACAAGCTGCTCAACTTTTCTTTTTCTCTACCATCTGACCACCACATGCTTGCACATTGTGATGACTCCAGCTGCATGCTAACCACATGGCTAGCAGGCTCCTGAGTGACATCTCCATCTGTTCTGCATGGTGTGTATGCAAGCAGGTGTCTATGGTCAATCTGTCCTGTGCACTGGAGGACAGGTCTGTGGGTGGCATGGTGATCCACAGGTGTATGTCTTCCTTATTCCTCACTGCACTGTCTGGATTTAATTTGATTTGATTCGATTTCACTTGATTTCTATGAGTTCTAGGCATAAAGCAGCTTTTGTCACCAAGCCAGGCATCAACTAGGAAGATGGACTGACATTTGCTTTGCCCCCAAATGAGATAAGAACACCAACTCTCTTTGCCCATTGCCAGGGGTCAACCTCCCTTTTGTATATAAATCTGCCCATGCCTCCATTTACTCTCCCATGCACCATCTACTCATCAATCCTACCTCCCTTCTGTATGTCCATCCATTTATCTATTCATCCATCCACTCACCTGGGCTTTCTATGGGGTCCAGAAATGATGTTTTGTCCTCTTAATTTCCAAGGCGTTGTAGAGGCTCACACATCAGTCTTCAGGCAGTGACAAAAGCTCAGAGAAGATAGCTTTATCCATCCTCACATCCAATCACACATCCACATGCCTACTTACCCATCCACTCATCCACTTAGCCACTCACCCACCACCTATCCACTCGACCATAGGCTCACTTATCTGTGCAATAACTATTTTTCACAGGCTTACTGTGGACAAAACATTCAATACTCTAAGAGAATTTAAACCATTCAGAGAGAAAGATAATATATCAAAAATAAAACAAATGACATAATCTGAATAGTCATATGAAATATCCTGAGGTAATAAAACAGGGTGCATTAGAGACTGATGGTGGAGAAGACTGGGAGTGCAGGTAAGATGCATCTAAAATGAGACCTGAGTGGGAGAGTGAAATCCAACCACTGAGACCTCTGCAGTGAGAGGAAGACACCATTGAAACCTCTGCAGTGGGGGCACCACACCACTGAGACCTCTGCAGTAGGAGCACTGGGGGCAAGAAGACAAAGAGAGGTGACTCTGAGTTACCTGCTCTCCCACTTTTAAGACCACAGGCCTGGAGGCAAACCAGCTGCCACCGAAAGCGCGCTCCTACTGAATGTGTAACTTCTTGGAGGAGGCTGTGTCTATTGTGCATGTGGTAGTTAAAGAGCTGAAGTGCACGACACAGAGAGCCAGTCATTTGAGTGTGTGCACATCCTCTCTGAGTTTCAATTTGTGAGCCTCTACAAAACCTCAGAAAATAAGAGATGTTAGCTCTCAACCCCATGGTAAGTCCAGCCTTACCCCTCAGAAATACAGCCTTACAAGCATACATAGGCAGCAAAAAATTACCCTGGGTTAAGAAACTGGAATTCGAGTGTCATGCTCCTCAATGATGACTGTTTGTGTTGTGCAAACTGATAATGTTGATCAGTGGACTCACTCCTAGTCAGGGCTGTACCCATCCTTAAGAGTCGAGGAGACAGACACACTCTCTAAACTGCCCCTACCATCATGAATGAGAAGACGGGATGATGCGCCCAACCCCAGCTGGCTGAAGGAGTAGCTAAAAGTAATAACTAGCAGATCTATTAGTCAGGAAATGGGAAGGTGAAGAGATAAATCAGGTGCTAATCACCAAGAGCAGAGAAGCGGTGCCTTCCCAGCATTCAGCCCTGCTTGGCCAACTGGCTTCACAGTGGGCCACTCAATCATACCTTCGGGTCTCGATCCCCCACATGCTATTATCTTCATTACAGAGAGAGGACTTGGAGCTCCTTGAAATATAGATGAGTGTGGCCTGTCTAATTAGTAAATGCAAGAACAGTTCAACCATTTTCTCAAAACTGTTAATACTCAGAGGAAGAACATGCTGCCAGTTCTTATTAATTCTGACTTCATTCCTCGATTGAAGCCAAGTACCTGGGCTAGGAGGACATGGCCAACTCCAAGTAGCCTATGAAAGTCACTGTCCCTAAACATCCCACACGGTGCCTGAATGACCTTTATTTAAAATATGGACTTTTGTTAATGAGAATAAAGAAGAAAATTAAAAGTGGCCGATAGCATTTATGGAGGGCCTTCTAAGCACAAGGTGTCATGCTAAGTACTTCGCATATTGTTTCATTTCATCACCAGCCACACAGAAGCTGTGTTACATGGTCGATATTTTATGTATAAGAAGCCTAACACTTCCAGAATTTACCAGCTTTCCTGAGACATGCGGCAGAAGCAAAACTCCAAAGTGCTGTTAGATTCAGTCCTTCATTTTACCACGGTACCCAGGGGAACTGTGCCCTGGGGAAGATCCATGGCCCAGTGACACTTTAGCAGATGCCCCTTGAAATACAGGGGTATGTAAATCAAGCACTTGTCAGATGGGCTTCTCTTCAGGAAGCAGGGATCTTTCACTGTGTGCATTAGCAGTCTGAGTTTCCTGGGTAGGTGTATCATGTGCCTCCAGTGTGCTGAGCAAAAGCTTTGTGTGTTTCCTTCAACGCTTGGGAAGGAAAGGGACAGAGTCCTCAGCATCCTTGTTGTAGAGGCCTTTACTCAGGGAGAACCTCAGGCTGGTATGGTGTGGGGACCCATAGTTGGCCAGACCAGGCTCCTCATTGCTGGGTACCCATCCCAGGGAGTTCAAAGCAGGGTGCTGTGAAGGCCTGAACCTGTTGCATGTGAGATGACAAAGAACAATTGATTAACTCTTTTTAGTCTGCACTTCCGCATCTGGGAACCATGAGCATCTACACTGCCCCCTTGTTAGGTGTGGTGGTAAGGATGGTGTGGAACTGCTGATTCACAGACTCATTTCCACTGAGCCATCAGGAGTGCCAGGTCACTGTTTATGCCACTCCAGATTGCCTTCCAGAAGCCTCTTCCTCGTGTGGTTTGTTTGTTTGTTTGTTTGGTTTTGGTTTTGGTTTTGGGTTTTTGTTTTTTTTTTTTTTTTTGGTTCAGAGTCACTTAAGGCCACACTAAGGAAGTATCAGACTCCCTATTATGCCATGGACAGATTTGGGGTGGTTGTAATGCCTATTCGTGACACCTGCACGAGTTTTAGAGAAATGATGTATAGAGGAATGGTGGGTAGAGAAATGGGTGCTTGCTTACCATCCTCTTAGCTCCACATCTGTAGTTCTCCAAACCTGCCCATCCTGAATCAGAAAATTCAGGAGGCCTCACAGGACTCAGGCCCACCTCAGTGCTCACATCAACTGGTTTCAACCAAGAGCAAAATTGTTGGCACCCTCAGAATCCCACTGGCGCAGGCCAGTAGGACATTAAAACCAATCTTGATCTTTCTCCTAGATGGACCAGAAGAAAATCATGATAAGATAGCCAAGTAGTCAGGGAACTTAGACATTACATGCTTCAGGGTAGTGGAGAGAATTAACACCCAGAAAAGTAAGGTCCTTACCCACTCCCATGATTTTCTATCCCCAGAGTTTTGTGACTGGGGAATGTGTGCATTCTCAATAGCTGGATACCCTGGTGCCAGGATTCAGTGTAGGGATGATGCCAAGTCGGGTGTAACCATGAGACAACTGTGGTTCCTGCAGCCGAGTGTCACCAACTCCACACTCCAGTTACATGAGGAATGAATGATCACTCATGAGAGGACAGGTCTCATGGACACCTGAGGGCAAAGCACTCTCATTCAGTTTGGATCCAGAGCACCCTTCAAGAAGAGGCTGAATGGGCTGACTCTTCCAGAATAACAGCATTCAAGGACCCTGCAAAGAGGAGACAGCATATCCACCCTAACCTCCCTTGTTACAAACTCTCTGTTGCCACTTCTATTCAATGCTCCCAGTCCTCTGTCATAAATCACAACAAAACAACTCACCACCTTCTAGAAATAGCAAGGGACATTCTACCCAGACACAGGGGTACTGCTGTGGTTCTAGAACTCTGTGCCCACCTCTGCATGTGCTGAGATTGTGGTTAGCAATCTCAACACGAGCTCTCTGAGCCCTGGCTTTCTCTACACCCTCTGGGTTCCTGGGGAGGAGCTCTTCCTACTGTCTCCAGCTTGCAGCAAGGACAGGATGCCAAGAGAACATAGAAGATTTTCCAAGGGAGAATTTCAGAAAGACCTGCAATGTTTAACTCAGTCCAGGATAGCCCCACCTGATACTCTCACACTGGTCCCAGTGCTCAAAGTAAAGTAGCTAGCAGTGGACCCAGATGTTACTTACTGAGAGGTCATCACAAACGCAGGCAGAAGAGTCCTCCTGTCTTTTGCTAGAGGCCTAGAAAGAGTGGAATTGCCCAGCTTTCTGTACCCTGACAACTGAAGACTGTGACCCTGGGGGCCACACCCAGCCTTCTGGGGGCACCTCTGGCTCTCTATACTGCAGAGGCCTCTTGGCCTCACTTCCCACTGGAGCAAAGGAAAGGGACCATTGCACAGTAAACCACAAGAACAGGCCACAGATCGTTGTACCTGAAGGCAAGGGACCTTGGGCTCTGTGGTAGAAGAGCAGTGCTTGGCCTCTGCTCATCCATTATTCACGACAGCAACCATAACAACTTCTACTGACTTCATCTCCAAACCACAGCACAGACACTGTTTAACTTCAACTTGAGTTTCCCCTTTTTCCATCAAGTTTTCTCCACCTCCACTGAGTCCTCTACTGTGTGCACCTGAGCTGTGTACACACAGGACTCCTACAGAAGACTAGGTCCAGCCTAAACTGGCTGCTAAGAGATGGACCCAAAATTCATGAAGAAGCTGTGTTCTCTATATTTTCTCTTTATTTTCCTGGCAAGAAGCACAATTTGTTTAGATAACTGAAAAGCAAACTTCATTCTCTCTACCTTAAAAGCAATAACCTATAACTCTCAATAACCAGTCTATGAAGACAATATTGACAATGTAGAATCCAAAAGTACAAGATACAGAAGCAGATTCATATAAATTTAATTCTCCCACAGCCCGTTGTCCTTACTTCCAAATATACTCTGTGAATGGTCACCTCCTCACACTTAGCTAACTCAAATGTACATATCCTACTGGGGTAGCCCTGTCTCAGGCTCGGAGCCATTCATCCAGTGTTGCTTTCCAACTTTCCAACTCAGAATAGAACAGACAGGCGGTGCTTCAGGTCAGGAGGAGGCAGACTATGATGCAGATGGATAGGTGAGACAGATGTGAAGGTTGGATGCAGGCGGGATGAGGGGCATGGGATGCAGGTGAGGTGGGATATAGGTGGGATGTTGAGGGTGGGCACAGGTTGGCTGGCAGGGAGGCTGGAATGCAGGTGGGATAGAAGAGAAGTAGATTGCAGGTGGAATGGATGGACAAATTGGAAGGAGGGGATGTGGGTGGAGTAGTGGCAAGCATGAGATGCAGGTAGACATCCAAGACCTTGAGAGCCAGTGGTAGTCAGGACCTAGGGCAGTTAATTAATGCTTAGAAAGTGAGTCAAGAGAAGGCCATCTCTCCTCTCTCCTATTCTTACTCTGGGGAGATGGCATAGTTGAGAAGGAGGGAAGGCGCTGGGCTCTTCACCTGTCCAGCCCAAGGAAGTTGGCAGTGACTGCTGTGTGGCCTGGTCAGTGCAAACTCAGCACTGGAAACTACTCTTGGTAGATAGCATCTTGACATAGGTGGTTTGAAAAACTTACAAAATATTCATTATGTTTCCATACTGCTTTGGTCGGAATTGTACCTCCACCTGACACCCTACATAGCAAAGGTAGAGACTTTTCTTGGTGTTTAACTGTTCAGGCAGCTAGTGGCCGCTCCAGGAATTCCTCCTGTTCCTTGGAGCAGGGGTTCCCTGGTACTTCAGACTCCCTACCCTGGTTGGAAGGCAGAGGCTTAGCATTCTACTGGGCCCCCAAACACAGATTAGCTCTTGCTGCCCTCCCTGAAGGGCACTTAGGCAGAGCTCCCTGTTTGGTTGGGCATTGATCTTCTACCTGGAGGTTAAGCATCACCTGTAGGCACCAATGACCATTGCCAGTCTGCTCTTGCCTTCCTCTGCCCTGGTCCTGGGGGTTTCTGATGTATCTTTCCAGGCTGGTGACCTGTGCTTGCTGCCTCTTTCCTACTCCTTCTCACCTCCCGGCCCGCCTACTATTCCCTTTTGTCTCCTAGACAGTTTCACATCTTGCTCTCTCTTAGACTTTATGGATATATAAAATCCTCTCTCTCTCTCTCTCTCTCTCTCTCTCTCTCTCTCTCTCTCTCTCTCTCTCTCTCTCTCTGTGTGTGTGTGTGTGTGTGTGTGTGTGTATGTGTATGTGTACATATGTGGGGGGGTATATATATGTGTGTGTACATATGTGTATGTGCTTGTACTGATGACATGGACGTAGAAACTAAACTGTTTGTCTGAACATTTAGTCACCTGTGATGACCCTACTTCCTGATAAGGTCATATTCATAGGTAGAGACCTAAGGCTGGGATATATTTTGGTGGACACAATTCAGCCCTAGCAGGAACTAAACAGAACTCCAGTCTTCCCAAAACAATATACCCTGGGACCCATCACAAAGGTCAGAGGCAAAAACTCTCATCTAGGTGGCTATCCCTAGAAATAAAGGAACAGTTTAGTCTGCTGAGCCCTGCAATAAAATACAGGAGCTAGGTTCCGGTGAAAGAGGATGAGAATGAAGATGACGTGGAATCAACTGAGATTGGTAATTATTCCTGCTAGGGAAGGAAATTGCCAGGCCTTTACATAGGACTGGATATTGGAAATAAGAGCCACCATGTACCCAATAAGAATGAAGCAGTCACCCAATTACATGTCAGCAGATGCTGCTATAGGTACAGAATTAACTGCTCTGTGGTTGCAAAGGTCATGCAGAAATTCGGCCTGCAGGGAAACAGGTGAAGAAGCTGTGTGTTCACTGCAGGAGAGGTTATGGTTGCATCATTGTCAGAAGCTGAGGCAAACAGCACACCTTAAAGGGATAGGGCTAAGACCAGCCACTCTTCCATGTTACTCTTCCATGTTGGTGAGTATTCTTCATGACCAGTTCCTAAGATGTGGTAACTGTACAAGAGGAGTCCCTTCCTGTTCCAGCCTTGCTGTGACCAGCCTTGCCATGTCAGCATGTGGCCATCCCTGTGTAAATGAAAGAAGTCCAGATTAGGAACTCGTTCCTCCTTCTATGTCATTGAGAAATCACTGAAGAGTAGTTCCTAATAGCTTTGAAAGAACACAAGTGGGGCTCTAGACACTCCCATCCTGAAAACTAACAGAGAAACCTAAAGCACTGAACTTCCAAAGTGTTCACTTAAGAAATGGATGCCAGGGACACTGTGGCTGACTGTTTCTAACCAGTCTAGAATGTCCAAGTCAATATGGTGCTTGGCTTCTTGCCCAAGGGAAGACCCAAGAAAAGGAAGAGGCCCAATCACCTGCCCCCTGCACAGAGATGGGAATACACACACGCGCGCGCACACACACACACACACACACACACACACACACACACACACCTCTAGTTGGCCTTGTGCCAAGAACTCCAAACTTAAGAAGCAGTTTGATTTCATTCTGAATTTGTTTCTGGGAGTGGTGTTTTCCCGTGTGTAGGCTGGCATCTGCAGGGATGCTGCGACATCCCTAAAGAACTGACTGATCTTCTCCCTGATGAACAGTTCAGGTGCCTCGTTCACGGTTCAAACATTATCAGAAATATTGTTTACTGTGAAATTAGAAACACTTTTATCTTTAGATTTGTTTAAAGAGATGTTTGTTTTACACAACAACCTGAGGCTCCTGGTGTGGAGTGTGGATGGTACCTTAAGGCCTTCAAGTCTGAGAATTTAGAGTCATGACAAATGCAGCTGGGATGGTGATCTTCTAAGGTATAGCAGTCATGGAGCATTGTCTCTAGAGTCCAGAGCAGAGCTCTGTAACGATGGGGGTGGGGTGGGGCAAGGGACCTTGGAAAAGGCCACAGGCAAGAGTAGCCACATTGTAGCACAGTCCAGTGTAAGCAGTCTGGGTTACACCTAACTGGGGCTCAGATTGCTGCTGAGATTGCCCTGTGACAGCACCCTGGGTTGAGATCACCCTGTGACAGTGGCCTGGGTCACAATCTTGTAGGGAGAACAACCTGATCACTTGAAGACACTGAGACTTATCTATGAGCAATTCCCCGCTGACAATTCTTCTTCCATAGGCTGTAGTATATGCTAGTTAAAGTCCCTATGAATCTGAAGCCAGTACAAGGCTGCTTTCCTACCACGGTGTTTAATGAGTCTTGTCCCGGAATCAGTGGATTTGATACTAAGTATACAGAACTTCCACAGATGTCACGTACTCCAGATGGATTTTAATGATGCCCATGTATACATGATGAATACTGGTACTCAGATCATTCTATTTGTAATGTAGGAGTTGTAGCTAATGGAATGGCACCACCCATAGTGGGCAGATCTTTGCACTTCAATTAACCTAATCAAAACGATCCCCTCTGTGAATGTCCAGAGGCCCATCTCCCAGGTGAGTCTAGAGTTTATCAAGTTGACCATTGAGATAAACAGAGAGAGTGTGCTCTTTCAGCTACATCGGGAAGCCAGCAAGCTAGGTCTGCCTCTTTCCATTTGCTAGTGCTGGGATTAGCCACACCTTGCCTTTTATGTAAGTGCTGATAATCAAAACTCAAGTATTTATACTTTCACAGCAAGCACTTTACCTGCCAGGCCAGAATCATGGGTTTTGGGTTTTTTGCTTGTTTGGTTGGTTGGTTGGTTGGTTGGCTTTTGTTTGTTTGTTTTTCAGTACTCCAGCAGCTCTGAACAGGGACACATGATGCATGTTGGGAATCACAGAGGCAGGGGGGCTGTAGCAAATAAGAAAGACTCTGTAGGTGGTGTCTGTAGGCACCAGGTTGAACTAGCTAAGTTTGTTCACAGAGAGTTGTAGGCAGAAGCCACATAGGCCTGTGCTGTGCTTTATTATTTCAGAGGAAAGAGGCTTCCACTCGAACTGATGACGACAAATTTCTCTTCCCGTTAAGAAACCCATCCAAGCAGTCAGATCATAACTAAAGAATCACATGCTAATCTTGGGACTGGGGTGAGGGCCCATGGCCTCTGTCCAAAACAGGAATCTGGTGGGGAGAGACATCTGCCACTGGATTATCACTGGTCTTTGATCTCTTTAGTGGAACTGGAATGTATCTATTTTCACATCTTTTTTATACATCTGTAGATTTCATGACTTAGTTAACTGAGAACCTTTTAACTTCCAATTTGCAACCTCATTAGCTGGATGTCTAATTGGCAAAATTGTTAACAATTTTCTAAGTTACACTTACGGTGTGCTCATTATTTGTTTTAAAGATGGAAAAAGCGGTAACTCACTATAGATCAAGGACTGAGAGTAGGCGACTGCTGAGCACTCAGCCCTAAGTGGGGCTTCCCCACATCCTCTCCAGAGCTTGGGGGAACCTGTGGGAGAGGAGCAGAAAGCCTGGATGGGGACGATGTGCTGTGAAATGTATTCTGGAAATAGCATGGTTTTCTGTGACTGTGAACACAGAGCCCTGTGGCACCTGCATAAGACCTGCTCGCACAGAGGGCAGGGCAGGTAGGAGAGTTACAAGGAAGAGGGGCCAGGAAGAGTGGGAGTGGATGAGAGAGAGCAACAGGGTCAGCATAATTAAAACAAGGTATATATAAGTATGAAGATGTCAAAAGTAAGAAAAAATGGAAGAATGTGCAATATCTGTAATTCTACCAGTGAATAAAACATTTTAGATTATAGAAAGTTAAGTGTGACTATTCTAATAATTGCCCTCTCCTCCTCAGTCTCTCCTCCTTTCTCCTTCTTTGTCTTTTTCTGTGTCCTTAAAGAAAATGGAAGTCTCTTTACTCAGGCTTTCTTCTGTATGCTTAATATTAAATCCACCAATTCCGCCGGGCGGTGGTGGCGCACGCCTTTAATCCCAGCACTTGGGAGGCAGAAGCAGGAGGATTTCTGAGTTCGAGGCCAGCCTGGTCTACACAGTGAGTTCCAGGACAGCCAGGGCTACACAGAGAAACCCTGTCTCGAAAAAAAAATCCACCAATTCCAGGGTAAGACTCATCATACACCCTGGTAGGAAAGCAGCCTTGTACTGGCTTCAGGTTCACAGGGATCCCAACTAAGGCCTATCACAGCCTATGGAAGAAGAATTGTCAGAAGGGAATTTGATTGCCCACAGATAAGTCCGAGTATCTCTGTGTGAACAGGTTGGCCTTCCTACAAGTGTACAGCTCAGGGTGCTGTCACAGGGTGATCTCAACCCAGGGTGCTGTCTCAGGGTGATCTTACTGACAATTTGGCAACATTCACAGCCCCAGTTAGGTGTAACCCAGACTGCTTACAGTGGGCTTTGCTGCAGTGGCCTTTCCCAAGGATCCCTCGCTCCACCCATCCCCATCATTACAGAGCTCTGCCCTGGACTCTACAGATAATGCTGCATGCCTGCTATACCTTAAAACACCACCATCTCTCACCACCATGATTGCATGATTACAAGATTTACACACCCATCCCTATTGACAGGCAACTATGCTCTTTGCCATCTTGTTGTGCATGCAGCTCCTATGACTTACCAGTATGGGTATCTCTACAGTTTCCCTTCCTCCTCGGTAAGGTTGCAGGATATGCAATGAGCAAATGTTTTAACATTTACAGCACTACCACATGCCTTTCAGGGAGCCTCCACAACAGAATCACATGTGTTCCAGTTATTTCTAGGCAAGCTAACCCCAGAGAGTCCTCACACAGCTACCAGGAGACGCCTGCATTTTCCAGATGGGCTGTGGCTTGCTGTCTGGCACCCTGATAGAGGCTGCCATACCAAAAGAGCATTTCCTATGCTGGCCCGCTGTCTTCCTGGGAACGCGGGAGGAGTTGTGTTAAACAAGTCAAACCTAAAGCTTAGCAGTGTGTCAGGGGCTGCCACCCTCCCTTATTTCTTGCTCATTTCTATCTTTATGTTTCTAGGACTGAGTCTAATAGTGAATTTTCTAGAAAGAATCTTAGAAGTCCATCTGCATAGGAGTCAGCGTGTATCTCACGCCCAGGGCTCAGGTGCATGAGAGGTACATTCCACGTATTTGTTTGTTGGTTCCTATGCTGCCTTCTATTTTAGGCCCCCAATTCTTTCCCTTGGACCTCAGGTGACATATTAGGGGTACAGGATTGACTGGACATGGGGCGCAGAGCCAGTGATCCTCACGGCCATCTCTCATAGAGACATCTGCTTCTGCTTCTCCTCTGACTGCCCCTGAGCATGTGAAAATTGCTGTGGAGGGGCTGGCTGTTTCCACTCCGGCTTTCATGAGTCCAGCCTCTCCAGCCCTTCACAGCCACACAGATAGCCCATACAGGGTACGGGTTCTCAGTATCTAAGCTACTTGTGCCTTGTTCTTAGATACCAAACACCAAAACATCCCACAGACATGCTGGGCTCTGTCCATGCCAGGAGCCTGGAACAAGAAACACAGCACCCCAGTTCCTCTCAGAGCCCAGGGCTCTCTGTGAGCCAACTCTTCCTGACCTCTCTGCCCCCAACTCCTGTCAAGTGTCATCTTCGAGGACTATGCATCAAAAACTCAAAATCCTGGAAAGATTTCACACATGTGCATGCATGAATGCAAACACACACACACACACACACACACACACACACACACACACACATTTTCTCACATAACAACCTATAGGACATCAGCAAAAGACATCACAAATGCATATTGGCTGTTTTCCTGAGAGCTTTTACACACGTTTGCATGTCCGCCCCAGCACGGCTGCACAGAGGAATCTTTAGCAGGCATGCTGCAGGCTGTGCGTTTGAGGATTGTGTGGCTGGGAAAACAAACTATTGAAGTGATAGCAATTTCCTTTGACATGGAAAGGGAACAGGAAGCTTGGGCTCCATATTTTCCCACTCATGTGATCTGAGGAGGGAATGGATTCCCCACAGATCTCAAATTCAGAAAACTGCTTCCTCGGGGGAGGGCCCATAATGACTTCAATGGAAGGTGGACATTGATTTTAATTAGTTGGTTATTTGATCTTAACACATCAGTGATCAAGGATCTCAAAGAGGAATTAACTGTGCTTAAGTCTGAGACTCCTAAGAATCTGGCAGTGTGTTATCTCATTAGCATGATACTTCCAGCCAACTAAATATATAGGAAAAGTGTCCTGGGGAGGTACAGTTAAAGCAGCCCATAGCCCAGGTGTGAAGGGCTACGATACCATGGAGCCCTAGAGAAAAGGAAATCTCAGTGAAATACCCACTCAGATGAGTGCGAGTCCTGGATGTGGTTGTTTGTGGATATGCTTCTTGGTTCTGTGTTCTGTCAGTTACATGAGTAAGCATGAGCAAGCATGACTTGTTGGTTCATGGAGTATTTAGGCAGCTTCTGTCAAGATACATGACTCTTCATCCTGAATGAAGTAATACAGAATCCAAAAGACAGATATTGCATATTTTCTCTTATTTTTGGATGTTAGCGTCTAAGCTTTTGATATGTGTGAAACAATCAGAATAACCAAAGAAGTTAGTTACCTAGTAATGGATGGGGGTGGGTGGGTAGAGAGTTTCCATAAAAGGGAGAAATAAAAAATATTGAGATGGAGAGACAAAGGAGAAATGAGAATTGAAAGATTGAATGGAGAGGGGAATCAGAGAGAAGAGTAAAAGGGGAAATATGATGAGGGAAAACTAATATTAAAGAGCTTTTGAAAAATGTGTGAAAACTTAATACTGCAGAAACTTCCTAAAATATAGACATATTTGAAATAAATTTTATGTTGAGTCATCCTATAAGTGGGGAATGTCCCAACTAGATACCTTACGCCATCATATAAAACCTCTAGTGCCGGGAATATGTTACATCCTGAGTCACTGGCCAAAGGGTGTTCCATAGACACCCCTAAACATCATAGGCTACTGGTTGCTTTCCACAATATGATGGTAAGTTCCCATAGGGACTGAAGACAAGACTGACTTATGTCATCAAACACAGAGAAGTGAAGCTGGTTCCCAAGAGAAGCCTCACCCTTACTAACTAGCATTCATGATGCAAGTAGGCACTCTGCATGCTACCAAAGGAGAAAAGGAATCAGTTATATCAACACTCAGCTATAAACCCTGAAACCTACATAATCCATCTGCAAGACACACAGATGCAATAGTGGCACAAATGTTGTGTTAGTGACCAACCAACTTTTACATTTTTATTTAATACTTAAAGTCTGCTGATTGAGATGGAAGCCATACCTGATACTGCTAAAGTGGCAATGAAGCTGAGACTACATCGGTCACAGGCCCAGCATACTATCACTATCACCTACTACAGTTATTCTGCTGAAGAAATATAGCGATAAAATGACCCCTAACAATATTCTGACCCCTGAGAACATTCTGCTATAGCCACAAATCAGTGACTCACTCAACCATCCTCAGAGAATCTGCTTCTTGCAGTAGATGGGAATTGTCAACTGGACAATGTGTAGAGTGAGAGGATTTGGAGCACTCAGTACTGAATGTGAAGCCTTTATTAAAGCTAGCTGCTTGAGGCTTAGGGATCTATGTGTAAGAGTAGACAGAAAGGGTTTAAGAGGTAATGGATGATTTTAAGGAGACAGCATCTTCCAGAAACAACAGGAGAGATGCACATAAGAATTCACAGAGACTGTGATAGCATGCACAAGAACTGTAGGGTTTACAGACAGACAGACAGGCTCACCGAGAGGGGAAGGTGAACAAACTTTCACTCCTTGCCAAGAAGCTATTTGCAATTGATACCTACTGGGAAGGAGAAATCAGTTTTATCCCATGGAGTGTCACTGGATATATTAGCCACACTCCAGGGTGAGCCCCATGCCCAGGAGCAATTGCCCAACACAGAAGGGATTCCGTAGGTTTATTTGGAGGAGAGAGGTGCTACTGTTTTATTGTGTTTTTGTCTTATCATTTTACTTTTATGTTTTCATTTTTGAGACTTTGTGGAGTTTTTTGAGAGAAATAGAATGGAGAGAGAGACAGAGAGAGAAAGACAGAGAGAGACAGAGACAAACAGAGAGACAGAGAGACAGAGAAATAGCATAAAGTTCATTGCTTAGGGAGATGGGGAAGATGGGTAAGTAGCAGAGGGGAAAACATAATCAAAACATGTATGAAAATACTTTTTGAATTAAAAAAGAAAAAAAAAGACAACTAGCTAAACTCATCTGCCATCAAAATTAATTTCTTAGTGAGAAAAGAACACATGATTTACCCATTCTATCATCTGGGCTCAACAGTGTTATTATTATTATTATTTACATTTTATTTGGACAAATAAAACATTAGTTAAGCACCTTTTAATTTATAGCTGAGAATGAGTATCCAACATGTACGGCTCAGTAGGACTTGAGTCTCTTCTCTACAACCCACTGTGCCGCAGCTCGGCATCGAAAGACAAATGTGCAATGCAGAAAATCCTCCCAGCAGACAGGCTTCATCTTAAGCATGGATTTACGGAAGATTGAAGTGGTAGACTGTCAGCTCCAAAGCAATAAGGCAACTGGCCAATTTTAGTTCACAAATTGCCCCTAATTGTCACCACTGGGGAGATGTTAATGTGCCCTTCATCCTTTGAAGAATGTAATGGGGAGAGAAGAGGCAAGAAGCAGAAAGTCAAACAAGAAGTCCAAATGTTTTGCATTCCCAAGCACCACTATCTCTGCAGTGGGCAAAGCCTTTGATTGTCTTGGAACAATTATGGGGAGCTCAGCCAGCAGCCCAAGCCCTGCTAAGAGGCTACAGTGTCCACGAATTCCTCTGCCCCTCCCTTTACAATGTAAAGGTTTCATCAGTATCAAAAGGACTCTGTTGTAGAAGTCTAGGAGGAATGAAAGGATTGAGACTTTAGTTTTTCACTATTACCCAGCTGAGATATTGAACTGCTCTCAGTGTTTCCTTTGTCATGAAATGAGGCAGGTGACACTTTTGCCTCTCAAAGAAGGCAAGGTGTCCTAAACAGTTGTCTTAGTGACAAGCCCAAGGAAGATGATAAGCAAGTCCAAGTTTCTCTAGCATCCTACAGGCTATTATTAGCATCTGTCCTAATTCTCTATGGTGTGCCCCTTGGGTCAGTCAGGGCCACCCTATACCAGGGAATCTTGCTCCCTGGATTATCTGAACAGACCCACAGCACACACTGCCCACTGCCTGCTTGTTGGAGGTAAAGTGCTGTGGGTGTTTCCACCTGCCAGGCACTTGTAGTAAGTGCTATGTGCCAAGGTTATGCTAGTCTAATCTCTATTAGCAGCGATACATGCCTAGTGTTGTCACAGGGAAGGAAGACTCTAAGACATTTCAGACAGCAAGTACACATGGGAGCTAGAGCCACAAGCCAGGGCTCCTTATGATACCACGCCTATGTCTCAACTCCACTGGATGCTTGTCCGGGGTCACATACTATTTTAGAATTGAGTGTAAAGGTTAATCGCAACCACAATCTGCCTCATGACCTCAGATAGAAAGATGATTTAAATTTATAGATAAATTCCATGTGTGCTTTGTGTGTGCACATGTGAGGCTAGTAACACCAGGCCCGATTATCATCTTCTGTGGTTTGCTTGGAACTGTGCAATTATGAGCGTGAACACTTATTTGGTCCAAGAATAACTGGTGCTAACCTTGAGAAGAGAAGGTACATATGGCGAGCAAACAGCTGCCAAGAAGGGCTTTCTTGGGAAGATGGCCAGGGCCCCTTGTGTTCAGGTGCACTACCTACCAGATGGGCATGTTATTCCAGTACTTGGACATGTATGCCTCAAGGACCCTCCAGTTCAGGCATGAGGACCTCAAGCCTGGAATAACCAAGTGCTTCATCCTTAGCCAACTGTCCCTGACCAGTCTCTGTTGGATAAGTCTCCTTCATCTCTGAGATACAGTTCTCTTTTTCCTAACCTTCGTTGGAAAATTGCTTTGATTTTCCCCAAGACTTATATTATCAGGGTCAAGGCCAAATATTTTAAAAGACTAACACAGAATATCCATTAATTCAAATCAGATGCCAGTTGACTTCAAGGCTACCAGATAAAGCAGAAACTACCCTTGTCTGTGCACCCCCTAAAATGTTTGGGACATGCCAAAAAACATGTCTACAGTTTCTCTGAAATTTGTACTCAACTGGAAGGCTTGGAGTTTTCTTTGCTAACTCTGGCAACCTTACCTGGGCCAAATCCAGCCTGCTGCCTGTTTTTGTAAATAAAGTTTTATTGGCACACAGCCATACACATTCATTTACATATCATCTAAAACTGTTTTCACACCAGGACAATTGAATGGCTGTGACAGAGACCATCTGTCCCACAGAGCCTAAAATATTTACTATCTGGTCCTCAGAGAGAGAGTGGAAGGTTCCAAATCCTGGTTTAGATGGCCTGTACCAAGTTCATAACTTCTTGACCTTGCAGTTACTGACACACACTGGGCTTGTCTGCAGGTCTCCTATGGAATGGGATGTAATATGTCTTGGAGAACCACAACAGTCAGTAAATGTGTTGATGCTCTGCTTTACACCACAACTATAGTCCTCCAATTGGTGCTCAGTATATATGTATGGACTTGGTTATTGACAAACATGCAGTTTCCCCAAGGCCTAGTATGAAAGTAAGTATGAATGACCCAAGAATACAGTGGAACTCTGCCTGAGAGATGGTTGGCCCTGGCCTTTGCTTTAGCTAAAGATGGTTGTCTTTCTGGGTACTCAAGAGAGACTTAGCATGTGGATTCTCCGAAAGCAAGCCCCAGTTGGTAAATCTGAGGTTTTTTGGTTTGTTTGTTCATTTGCTTGTTTTGAGACAGAGTTCTAGTTGGCTTTGAACTTGCTACATAGCTGGGGATGACCTTGAAATGGTCATTCTACTAGTACCTTCATCTCCCAAATGCTGGGATTACAATCATGTTCTGTAATAATGAAACATATATCATGCTTGGAATAAAACCTAGGGATTTGTGCAAGCTAGGCCGACACTCTACTAACCATGACACATCCCCAGCCCAAATTGTCTTCATAGGCAAGAGCTGGTGCCCCATGTCCCCGAAACAGCAGGAATATATGCTGACTGTCTAATGCCAATGACAATACCTTAAGCCCAACATTGTATAGGACACTCTAGGCTGCATTAAATCTTCCAACAGAAATGTTCTCTGGAGCTCTGAAAGAGTTCACTGAAATCTTGCAAAGAACCCTCAGGATGGACCCCTCATATCTTGCAACGCACCTTCTTCTACTCATGGCATAGGAACTGGGTTGTGCAGAGGTTTTTTTTTTTTTTTTTTTTCGAGGCAGGGTTTCTCTGTGTAGCCCTGCCTGGAACTCACTCTGTAGACCAGGCTGGCCTCGAACTCAGAAATCCGCCTGCCTCTGCCTCCCAAGTGCTAGGATTAAAGGCGTGCGCCACCACCGCCCTGTGCAGAGGTTTTAAGAAGAACTTCACCAAGAGGAGAGTCAAGAAATGGAAACTGCAGGACATACAGGGGCCCTAGTCCAATGTGGCAGTCCTTTTCACAAAGGAGAGGACAAGTCACCACTCTAGTAGAACCAGAGAGCTTTGACAACAGTGAGCAGCTCCCAAAGGCTCACAGGTGCAGAACTCTTCAAAGGCAAGTTCTGAATCATCTAGAATTTGAGTCTAGTGGAACCCAGTGGAGAGGGGCAGCTCAGTGCACAGAACCCAGTGCTGTTGTTTCTGCGGCTGCCACCTAAGTCCCTTGGGGTCTCCTTCTGTGGCTTGCCACAGGCTCCCCAGCAGCACTGACTTCTGCCCCAGCTCTTCTCAGCTCACAATCCTAGTTTAGCCACAGTACTCAGTCACCTTCACAGAGAACTGTAAGTGACAGATCCTTACAATAGCTCTCTGTGGAAGGGCAATCACTCCCAAGATGACCGAAAATGTAGTGAATTTTCCTCACATTTGTCAAGAACAAGGCTGTAAATGAACTAATATCCTTCCTGTCACTTTGCTATTTCACACTCAGGTGAGGAAGTTTGCTCCACCAACAGGGATCTCCCCAGGAGCCTTTGAGCTAAAATGTTATGTTTATTTTCCTTGGGTGGCCCATGAAATGGACCATAAGTCTCTGTTCTTTGTTGTATGTCCTGTTAGAGGACATTTTGGTGGTTCTAATAACATGCTCTGCTTGTCTCATCTCTCCTGGATAAAGTGGCAGAAACATAGTAACGGAATCAACAAACTGAACTCCGGCCTTGGGTTTGACCTTTGTCATCACTTCCCTGCCAGTAACCATTCACTTGATCCTAGGACAAGAAGCTCCTGTTCTGTTCAGTGTGGGGTGGTTTAACTGTGAAGAGTCACAGGTGCCCAGTGACACATTCCATGCTGCTGCTAGAAGAAGCATCTGCATGGCCATCCTGTGTGCTGATGCTTGGCTCTGAGGGATACAGCATCCAGACAGTCCACTACAAAGACAGTTGAGTGCTGCACTTAGGTATCTGACCCTAGACTGTCAGCCCAGTTTGTGCAGATGTGGCCTTGCAGACATGAAGCCTGGTGGACCCAAGGGTCTGCATTTCTGGGAAGCACCCAGGTGACCTGGGTGCTGCAGGACCATGAACCAAACTGAGGAGTAGGTATCCAAAGCACAGGCTATAGTACAAGGTCTTCCTGCCACCAAGGAAACCAGTCTTGACCACTGTAGTTTTGCTTCAAGTGACTACAGCAGCGAGGCCTGGGACTACTCCAAAAGGCCCTTTCAGTTCATCTCCCCTACAAGATTCTCACCATCCTTGAGTGACCAGGCAGGGGAACAAGAGTATTCAGCTGTTCCTACAATTGCCAATGCACCGTAATGCGTTCATGAAGGGGCAGCCTGAGTTAGGACCACATTGCAGCCTATGCCACACTCAGGGTGTGTTTCATGACCACACTCATGGGGGATCAACTACTTCAGCTTCTCAGTGATTAATAACAGATTGTGAGAAGCCAGTTTCGCTCAGAATTCTCCATGTTACCATGTACTTTTGGACAGCTGGAGTCCTGGATGAAAGCCCTAGCATGGGCTTGGGTGTTCCTACCAGATAGCTTTGCTCTGCCCAGGTGACCATGAGGTGATATAAATTCATTGCAGGATTTGGTCATAATTTGTCATCATAGATCATAGTCTTCTCTCTCTCTCCCTCTCCCTCCCTCTCCCTCTCCCTCTCTTCCCCCTCTCTCTGTGTATCTGTCTGTCTATGTCTTTCTGTCTCTGTGTCTTTGTATGTCTCTGTGTGTGTCTCTCTCTCTGTCTACCTCCCTCCTCTCTCTCTCTCTCTCTCTCTCTCTCTCTCTCTCTCTCTCTCTCTCTCTCTCTCCCTCTGAGTGTGTGTGTGTGTGTGTGTGTGTGTGTGTGTGTGTGTCGAAGGATAACTTTGGTTGTTATTATTCAGGCATAGGTTCAGGTTTTTGTATTTATTTTGCTTTGTTTTGAGACAAGATCTCTAACTGACCTGGAACTCATCATGTTCTAAGAAATCACCAAGGCTAGGCAGGCTGCCCAGCACCCCAGCACCTACCTATTTCAGGATTCCCCATGCTGGGATGACAAGCATGTACCACCATGCCCAGATTTTTCTCTAATGTGAAATCTGGGGATCAACCAATATACTATGGTGCTAGAATCCTTCTCAACTAAGGTAGCAGGTGTCAGAGATAGCACTTGAAACTTGACTTCAAGTTACTTAAAACATAGTGCTATCCCAATGCAGTTAGGGTACATGATCTATTTTTGTGATTAAACCATCCCTTGGGGGTAAAACTAGCAGGACATTAGGGCAAAAACTAGGAGAAATCAACAAAGCCTCAGAAGGTGATGACCATCAAGGAAAAGAATAGATCCACCCTGTGTACTTGGCCATAAGGGCATAGAAATACACAGATTTGAAACTTACCAGGGGGGGCCCTGTAGGGAGGGAGGGGAGAGGGTGGTTCAGCAGATGTATCAACAAGGCTCCTGTTGGTTGTAAAGGATATAGCAATTTGGGAGACAAGCAGCTGTGCTGACCAGGAAATGGAGACACACTATCTAGGGACTTGTCATGTGCTTCTGGTTGATCTGACTGTCCTTCCCATGTTTTATGTCATGGGGACTGTCACCATGCCAGTCATTCATCCCCTTTGCTCAATCAGGGTCCAGGCATCCTAGGTGAGATTTTCAAAAGGCATTGTGTCTTGAGCTGTGAGAATGGGAGATACACTTCCAAAAGAAATCCACTGTCTGGATCCTTCCAGTCTGTGCTGGTTTACCTTGGGAGCGAACTCCCCAGCCAGCCCCGCAACAACCAGAGGAACCTCTGCTCACCGGATAACAGGATTACAAGATCACAAGACCACAGGATTCCAGGAGTTTGGTCACACCAATATCACAGGGCCCCAGAGGCAGCTTGACCCCTAGGAATACTGATACACCCAGGATATCAGGATCACAGTATCCCAGAATCACAGGACCACAGAGACAGCTTGACTCTGAGGAGTACTGACACAACCAGGGTCAGAGGAGGAACAGGCTTGGGTCGGAAACAGCGAGATCAGGTAGCACTAGAGATAACCAGATGGTAAGAGGCAAGCATAAGCCCTTCCGGTCACCATCTGCAGCAGGGAACCAGGCAGCTCCAAAGCCTTCTGTGCTTAGCCCACCAGGAGAGAGTGATCTCCCAGCAGCGATTTCACTTCTGAGTGCGGAAGTGAGATCTCCACCTTCTCTTTGGAGGGGTACAGCTAGGAGCACACAGGGCATACGATCAGTGGAGGAGCTGGGACAGGAGTCTTCTCTTCCAGCCACCATTTACTTCAGGGAACCAGACAGCTGCACAGCCTTCTGTGCACAGACCCTGCCAGAAGAGAGTTGATCTCCCAGGAGTACAGACACAGGCTTACAGGCCCATAGGAGGGACAAGCTCCAGTCAGAGACAACAAGACCAACTAACACCAGAGATAACCAGATGGCGAAAGGCAAGCTCAAGAATCCTACCAACAGAAACCAATTGTCAACATCAGAGCCCAGTTCTTCCACCACAGCAAGTCCCGGATACCCCAACACACCGGAAAAGCAAGTGTTGGATTTAAAGTCTCATCTCACAATGCTGTTAGAGGACATCAAGAAGGACATAAATAACTCCCTTAAAGAAATACAGGAGAACATGGGTCAAATGGTAAAAGCCCTTAAAGAGGAAACACAAAAATCCCTGAAAGAAATACAGAAGAGCATGGGTGAACAGGTTGAGGCCCTTAAAGGGGAAACACAAAAATCCCTGAAAGAATTACAGGAGAACACAAACAAGTGAAGGAACTGAACAAAACTATCCAGGATCTAAAAATGGAAGTAGAAACAATAAAGAAATCACAAAGTGATACAGCTCTGGAGATAGAAAATCTTGGAAAGAATTCAGGAGTCATAGATTCAAGCATCAACAACAGAATACAAGAGATGGAAGAAAGAATCTCAGGGGCTGAAGATACCATAGAAAACATTGACTCAACAGTTAAAGAAAATGCAAAATGCAAAAAGCTCCTGAGCCAAAAAAATCCAGGAAATCCAGGACACAATGAGAAGACCAAACCTAAGGATTATAGGTATAGAAGAGAGTGAAGATTTCCAACTTAAAGGGCCAGTAAATATCTTCAACAAAATTAGAGAAGAAAACTTCCCCAGCCTAAAGAAAGAGATGTCCATGAACATACAAGAAGCCTACAGAACTCCAAACAGACTGGACCAGAACAGATAGTTCTCCCGGCACATAAGAATCAAAACACCAAACGTAGTAAACAAAGAAAGAATATTAAAAGCAGTAAGGGAAAAAAGGTCAAGTAACCTATAAAGGCAGGCCTATCAGAATTACACCAGACTTCTCACCTGAGACGATGAAAGCTAGAAGTTCCTGAGCAGATCTCATACAGACCCTAAGAGAACACAGATGCCAGCCCAAACTACTATACCCAGCAAAACTCTCAGTTACCATAGATGGAGAAAATAAGATATTCCATGATAAAACCAAATTTACACAATATCTTTCCACGAATCCAGCCCTACAAAGGATAATAGATGGAAAATGCCAACACAAGGAGGGAAAATACACCCGAGAAAAAGCAAGAAAGTAATCTTTTTCCAACAAACCCAAAAGAAAGTAACCACACAAACATTAAAAGAACATCAAAAATAGCAGGAAGCAGCAATCACTATTCCTTAATATCTTATAACATCAATGGACTCAATTCCCCGACAAAAAACATAGTCTAACAAAACATTTTACATGTAAATCTTCAATTTTATCAGAAAATGTTTGTGATTCCTTTTTCAATCATTTAGTAATGTTTTTTATGTCTAACATTTTAACTGTATTATTTTCCATGATAATCTTTAATTTTAACATTTTTCTATATATTTCTTCAATTTTATCAAAGATATTTTCCATGTAAACTTTCAATTTTGTCAGAAAAAGTTTATAATTCTACTTTCAATCAATTTAGGAATATTTTTATGCCTATCATTTTATAGGTATAATTTTCCATGATAATCTTCAATTTTAACATTTTGTATATTTTTCTTCAATTTTATCAGAAATATTTTCTATGTAAATCTTCAATTTTATCAGACAATGCCTATAATTTTACTTTCAATCAACTTAGAAACATTTTATACCTTCCATTTCATCTGTATAATTTTCCATGAAATAGTCAGTTTTAACATGTTTTTCTATATATTTCTTGAATTTTATCAGAAATATTTTCCTTGTAGATCTTCAATTTTGTCAGAAAATATTTATAATTCCACTTTCAAAAAACTTAGGAATATTTTTATGCCTACATTTTATCTGTATAATTTTTCCATGAAATAGTCAATCTTAACGTGTTTTTCTATATATTTCTTCAATTTTATCAGAGATATTTTCCATGTAAATCTTCAGTTTTATCAGAAAATGTTTATAATTCCACTTTCAATCAACTTAGAAATATTCTTATGCCTACCATTTTATCTGTACAATTTTCCATGATAATCTTCAATTTTAACGTTTTTCCATATATTTTTTCAATTTTATCAGAAATATTTTCTATGTAAAGCTTCAATTTTATCAGAAAATATTTATAATTCTACTTTCAATCAACGTAGGAATATTTTTATTCCTACCAATTTATCTGTATAATATTCCATAAATAGTCAATTTTAACGTGTTTTTCTATATATTTCTTGAATTTTATCGGAAATATTTTCCTTGTACATCTTCAGTTTTATCAGAAAATGTTTATAATTCCACTTTCAATCAACTTAGAAATATTTTTATGCCTATAATTTTATCTGAAATTTTCCATGATAATCTTCAATTTTAATGTTAATTTATATTTTTTTACAATTTTATTAGAAATACTTCCCATGTAAATCTTTAGTTCTATTATAATATGTTTCTACTCCCTTTTTCAATTAATTTAGTAATGTTTTGTGTCTACCATTTTATTCATTAATTTTCCATGAAAATTGTCAATTTTAATGTGTTTTTCTATATGCTTCTTCAATTTTGTCAGAAACATTTTCCATGTAAATCTTTATCATAAAATGTTTTTACTTTCTTTTTCATTAAAAAAATAAAAAAATTATTTCTCCATGTACAAAAAAAAGAAAAAGAAAAGAAATTTTAAGTAAAATCATGATAGTTTTGTTGCCATATTTGGTTGCAAAATCCCATAAAGGTTTCTATAGATAATTCATTAAGTGGTAATCTACAGGTATTTAAAGATGTATAGATTAGATATATTTATATATCTATATCTATTTATATCTCTTTCTATAATATAGAGATATTAGATATATTATAGATATATAAAATATACATATAGATAGATTAATATAGATATTTATGTGTCTATAAATATTTATAGATATCCAATTAATTAAATTATATCTTTTTAGTTTTGACTTATCTTTTTACTTTTTCTTTTGTTATTTTCTATAACTAAAGACTAAAATATGAGGCTGGAGATATGGCTCAGAGTTTAAGAGCACTGACTGCTCTTCCAGAGGTCCTGAGTTCAATTCCCAGCAACCACATGTTGGCTCACAACCATCTGTAAAGGGATCTGACACCCTCTTCTGGTGTGTCTGAAGATAGCTACAGTATACTCACATATCTAAAATAAATAAATAATACTTTTAAAATAGACTAAAATATGACCAATATTAAGAAATTTAAATAATTCACCTAAATCAAGTTGATGGCTTAGTGTGTCATCAAATTGATACATTCAGTGTCTTCTAAGAAGAGGAATCTTTATTTGAGAAAATGCTACCACCAGCTGGGCCCATGAGAAAATCTGTGGGGCATTTTCTTGATTAAAGATCAATTGGGGTTATCCCATTGTTTTTAGTAATGCTCTTAGGGAAGTGGAACAAATCTGTATAATAAAGGAAACTGAGCAAACTTTGAGGAGGAAGTCAGTAAGAATCTTTCTTCCATGGCCTCTGGGTCAGTTCTTGCCTCTGGGTTTCACCTTGGCTTCTGCAACCCCAATAAACTTTCCTTGCCCAACCCCCCCCAAAAAAGAGGCAAGCATAAGAATATAAACAAGAGAAACCAAGCGAACATGGCATCATCAGAACCCAATTCTCCCACTATAGCAAGACCTGGATACACCATCGCACTGGAAAAGCAAGATTCGATTCTAAAATCACTTCTCATGATGATGATAGGGGACTTTAAGAAGGACATAAATAACTCCCTTAAAGAAATGCAGGAGAACAAAGGTAAACAGGTAGAAGCCCTTTTGTGGATGCCAAGAAATGCTTGCTGAAAGGAGCCTGATATGTTTGTTTCCTGAGAGGCCTTGCCAGAGTCTTGCAAATACAGAGGCAGATTCTTGCAGACAACCATTGGACTGAGTGCAGTGTCCCCAAAGTTAGAGAAAGGATTGAAGAAGCTGAAGGGGTTTGCAACCTCATAGGAAGAACAACAATATCAACCAATCAGACCCCCCAGAGTTCCCAGGGACTAAGCCATCAACCAAGGGGTACATATGGCAAGTGTAGCAGAGGATTGCCTTGTCAGGCATCAAGGGGAGGAGAGGTCCTTGGTCCTATGAAGGCTTGATAGATGCTCCATTGTAGGGGAATCAAGGGCAGGGAGGTGGGAGAGGGTGGGTGGAGAAACACCCTCATATAAGTAGGGGGTGGAAGGATAGGATAGGGGCTACCCAGGTTGGGGAGAAACTGGGAAAGGGGATAACATTTGAAATGAAAATAAAGAATATATCCAATAAAAAAATTTAAAAAAGAATGGCATCTACAAGATTAAAATGAATGGAAAAGGCAAAAGAAAAATATTTCTTGGCATGAGAAATGACATGATGTTCAGATATCAGAGTCTATCAATAAAGTTTTATTGAAACACAGCCATGTGTGTGTTTCTTCACATTTTGTCTGTGACTAAATGATAATAGTATTACCATGTCTATTATTTCTCAAATATCACATAGGTCTGATGGGGGGGGGAAGGATTCACTCTGAAATTCAGACTTAAAGAGACATCTTGAGCTTTTCTACTCTAAATCTTGTCTGCCTTCTCAGGGCTATGATATAGTTGCCATTTAGTCTAAAGCCCAGAACTCTTTGAGGTAGGATGGAAAGCCCCAAATCAAGGTCAAGTTTCCCCAAAGGGAGAACATCAGAAAGGCAAAATTTGACTGGAAATTTCTGTTTGGCACTTACACATATGTCTCTGTTTGGAAGTTCTAAGAAAACCTTAAAGTGTAAATATCTTTATTTAAATGATTCACTTCTTAGACAGTGACAAAAAGCAATTATCTAAAAGTGGAAACAAAATGTTTTTCCTGAAATAGAAAATACTATCTACTCTCTAGATCCAAAAAGTAAATGAAGATTTTTGACCCATTTGCCATTTGCCTCCCACTACATTTCCCCACTGAAGAAGGACCTGCATCTACCAGACTCCCAGGGCAACCCTGTGTGTGGTCTGACTCCCTTTCCACTCATTAAGAACCAGGGGGTGTATTTGTTTCACAGCCCTCAGAGTCACCACTGCCTAATGCCAGCCACTCACAGTCCCTGGGTATCAGGCTAAACCCTGTGACAGTCCCTACCAACCTCCATTTGGTCTCCGTGATCCCTCTGTCACTCCATGTCCTTCCAAAGTCAGACCCATTCCAAATCTTCACACATATCCTTGAGTTTCTATATGTCTGGACCTGAAAAGCCTTCACAGTTCTCTAAGTGAGTCATATTCTTGCAAGCCTCTGGGTCTCCTGCCCAGACTTCCTTGTACTTCAACTGCCACCCACCACCTCATCTTAGCCCAAATAAATTATAAAAGCCCCTTGAGGTCTTAGTAAATCCCCAGTTGCCCAAGCTGGGTTTCCAGCAAATCCCTAAATATACCCAGTCTCAACCGTGAACACGGCACAGTTAGATGGCTCCAGTGAGTGCCCTTCCTTGGGTGAAGTAGCTCTATTAATGTACTGCTGCAGCTATGCCAGAGATGCCTAAACTGCTCACATGATCTCAAGCACTGTGACCGACAGATGGAAAGTCATGGCTGCAGTTTAACATTAATTTATTGTGACTTATAATGCAATCCTGGACAAAATGACCACACACATTCATGTCCACACTTCCTACAAGAAAGTCACCAGACTCATATTGATAGTACATCCCAGGCCGCTCATTCCTTCTTTCCTCCAAAACTCTAAACACTAATCCTTAGTTGCTCTAAGTGATTTATCTGTCTCCCAAATCCAAATATAGTTTTTAAAGGATCAATATTGTCTAAGACTGAAACCAGTGCAGAGGGAGGTTATGGCCAATAACAAAGTTAAGATCGTAGAGTGTTCTCAGTTTTGACTGTTTGCACAGCCTGGTTAGAGCATGTGACTTCCCAGAGAATCTCTGTAAAGGCTAGCATGCTGTCAATGGAGTTTTACTATGTATAATAGTTTGAATGAGAACTGCCCCATAAGCCCATGAATGTGATCATTGGTGGCAATGACTGGAGCTGGTCTGTCTCTATGAGAGTGAGACCTGCTTCAGGATTCACATCACTGGAGACAGGCTTTGAGAATTTATAGCCTTTCGTATTTGTAGTTTGTGAGTCTGCTGTCTCTGTGTGGCTGGAGATGTTCTCTCTCAGTGTCCTGCTGTCGTGCCATCTGGGCTACTACAGATTCTAAACCTCTGACACCAGAACCCAAAGTAAACCTTTTCTTTTATAAGTTGCTTTTGGTTATGGTGTTTTATCACAGCAACAAACAGTAACTAACACCGTACTTTAAGTCAGTCCATGATGTTATTTGCGGGTCTATTTTCCTAGACAGGGAGGTAGCAGAACATTCTGAGTTCTTCGTTCACTTTGGGGGACAAGGCTCCCTAGTCACTCCAACACATTCTCATGCCAACCTGCTCTAAATGGGATTATCTTCTGCATGGAATCTCTTGTAGAATTGAGCTATGGACCCAAAAATATCCAACCAAAATGCAGAAGACAGAGTTAGGATGGCAAAAACATGGGCTGCATGCCGTTGAGGCTTCCCCACAGTTCCGGGAGGGTCAGAGCTCTCAGTTATGCTCTGACAGCCCACATACTCGCAGAGAACAGGGTGGAGTCAGGAAGAACCATGCACTGTGACCTAAGAGCTGTGAATTCTGACCAAAGTTTTGCTGTCAACACATGGCTAAGTCAAACCTGGAAATTAAAAAATTGCAAGCAGGCTGTGGGACTTCTGCCTGGCAGAGGGACCCCACACTGGGCGGGAGCCTACCAGCTTTCCTTCCGCGACCTCTGTTCCCGCAGACTGCACTGAAGAGACAGGTACCCAGGCTCTCCTCAATATAACATCACATGAGACACGGCCTGTTGGGGCTTCCGCCTGCACCCAAGAACGGGACAGCGCGGTGGTCGTCTGGGTGCCAGATCTGCAGGCCATTGCCTCTGCAGGGTGAGCAGCGCCACGGAGAGAGTGCAGAGTGCACTCCGCCATCTTTGCTCCAGTGACTGGGAAGTTGGGACAGCCAGGTTCTGAGACAGACAGGCATAATATCGCTTGGGTCTCAGGCGGCTTGTGCGTAGGCGGCTCCCAAGTGCTGGGCTGATCTGCAGTAACCAGCGTGCTAGCTCTGCTGTGGGACTTCTGCCTGGCAGAGGGACGCCCCCTCCTCCCCCCACTCTAGGAGAGATCACACACCCCTGCACAGGGCAGGAGCCTACCAGCCTCCCTTTGGCGACCTCTGCTCCAGGAATCCACTACGCTGAGCCTTTGGATGTGCAAGGACTCCCGAATATAACATCACTTGGGGCAAGGCACATCAGGGCTCCAAAGTCACTCAGGAGCAGGGCAGGCCCCAGAAACCTGTGCCAGGGGAATCCTGGTAAACCAGAGGGGGGCAGAAATAGCTTTGAAGGCTCACAGGAGGTCCAACCAACAGCCAGTGACAGCAGGACCAACTAACATCAGAGGTATCCAGATGGCAAAAAGCAAACGTAGGAATGTTACTAACAGAAATCAAAGTAATATGGGACCATCCGAACCCAACTCTCCAACAGCAGCAATTCCTGGATACCCCACCACACCCGAAAGACAAGATCTGGATTTAAAATCACTTCTCATGATGCTATTAGAGGATCACAAGAAGGACACAAATAAATCTAATAAAGAATTACAGGAGACCATGAATCAACGGTTAGAAGCCCTTACAAAGGAAACACAAAAATCGCTTAGAGAAATGCAGGAGAACATGGATCAAAAGATGGACGCGCACAAGGAGACCACACAAAAATCGCTTAACGAGATGAATCAACGGGTAGATGCACTCACAAAGGAATCACAAAAATTGCATAAAGAAATGCAGAAGAATATGGGTCAACAGACGGATGCCCATAAGGAGGCAACACAACAATTGCTTAAAGAAATGAATCAACAGTTAGATGCCCTTACAAAGGAAACATGAGAACTGCTTAAAGAAATGCAGGAGACGATGGATCAACAGATGGATTCCCATGAGGAAGAAACACAAAAATCTCTCAGAGAAATGCAGGAGAACATGGGACAACAGGCAGAAATCCTGAAAGAGGTAATGCAAAAATACCTTAAAGAAATACAGGAAAATACAAACAAACAAGTGAAGGATCTCAGCAAATCCATCCAGGATCTAAAAAAGGAAGTAGAAACAACTAAGAAATCACAAAGGGAGACAACTTTGGAGATAGAAAACCTTGGGAAGAAATCAGGAGTCATAGATGCAAACAGCAACAATAGAATACAAAAGATGGAAGAAAGAATCTCAGGTGCTGAAGATTCCATAGAAAGCATCTACTCAACAGTCAAAGAAAATGCAAAATGCAAGAAATGTGTAACCCAAAACATCCAGGAAATCCAGGACACAATGAGAAGACCAAACCTAAGGATTATAGGTATAGATGAGAGTGAAGATTTGCAACTTAAAGGGCCAGTAAACATCTTCAACAAAATTATGGAGGAAAACTTCCCTAACCTAAAGAGAGAGATGCCGATGAACGTACAAGAAGCCTACAGAACTCCAAACAGACTGGACCAGAACAGAAATACCTTCTGTCACATAATAATCAAAACACCAAATGTTCTAAACAAAGAAAGAATACTAAAAGCAGTAAGAGAAAAGGGCCAAGTAACATACAAAGGAACACCTATCCGAATCACATCAGACTTCTCACTAGAGACTATGAAAGCCAGAAGATCCTGGGCAGATCTCATGCAGACACTAAGACAGCACAAATGCCAGCCTAGACTACTATATCCAGCAAAACTCTCAATCACCATAGATGGAGAGACCAAGATATTCCATGATAAAACCAAATTTTCACAATATCTTTCCACAAATCCAGCCCTGCAATGGATAATAGGTGGAAACCTCCAATACAGGGAGAGAAACAACACCCTGGAAAAAATGAGATAACAACCTTCTTGAATCAAACCCAAAAGTAGATAACCACTCAAACATAAAGATAGCGTCAAGAATGGCAGATGGCAATAATCACTATGCCTTAATCTCTCTTAATATCAATGGTCTCAATTCCCCAATTAAAAGACATAGACTAGCAGACTGGATACGTAAACAGGACCCACCTTTTTGTGCATGCAGGAAATGCACCTCAGTGTCAAAGACAAACACTACCTCAGAGTAAAAGGCTGGAAAACAATTTTACAAGCAAATGGCCCCAAGAAACGAGGTGGAGTAGCCATCCAAATATCAGATAAAATTGATTTTCAACCTAAAGTCATCAAAAAAGACACAGAAGGACACTACATACTGATCAAGGGAAAAATCCACCATCAAGAACTCTCAATTCTGAATATCTATGCTCCAAATAAGGGCACCCACATTCGTAAAAGAAACTTTACTAAAACTCAAAGCACACATCGCACCGCACACAATAATAGTGGGTGACTTCAACACCCCGCTCTCTGAAATGGATCGTTTGGGAAAGCAGAAACTAAACAGGGACACAGTGAATCTAATTGAAGCTTTGGACCAAATAGAACTAACAGATATATATAGAACATTTCATCCTAGAGCTAAAGAATACACCTTCTTCTCAGCACCTCATGGTACCTTCTCCAAAATTGACCATATAATTGGTCACAAATCAAACCTCAACAGATATAAGAAGATAGAACTAATCCCATGCCTCTTATCAGATCACTATGGAATAAGGGTGGTCTTCAATGGCAACAAAAACAAAAGAAAACCCACGTACACATGGAGGCTGAACAATGCTCTACTCAATGATAACTTGGTCAAGGTGGAAATAAAGAAAGAAATCAAAGACTTTTTGAAAGTTAATGAAAATGAAGGCACAACATACCCTAATTTATGGGACACAATGAAAGCAGTGCTAAAAGGAAAATTCATAGCCCTGAGTGCCGCCAAAAAGAAACGGGAGACAGCATACACTAACAGCTTAATGGCACACCTGAAAGCCCTGGAACAAAAAGAAGCAAATACACCAAAGAGGAGTAGAAGGCAGGAAATCATCAAACTCAGGACTGAAATCAATCAAGTAGAAACAAATAAAACCATACAAAGAATCAACAAAACGAGGAGTTGGTTCTTTGAGAAAATCAACAAGATAGATAAACCCTTAGCCAGACTAACCAGAGGGCACAGAGATAGTATCCAAATTAATAAAATCAGAAACGAAAAGGGAGAGATAACAACAGAAACTGAGGAAATTCAAAAAATCATCAGATCCTACTACAAAAATCTGTATTCAACACAACTAGAAAATCTTGAGGAAATGGACAATTTCCTTGACAGATACCAAATACCAAAATTAAATCAGGATCAAATAGACCATCTAAACCGTCCTATAACCCCTGAAGAAATAGAAGTTGTCATTGGAAGTCTTCCAACCAAAAAAAGCACAGGTCCAGATGGTTTTAGTGAAGAATTCTATCAGACCTTCAAAGAAGACCTAACACCAATACTCTTCAAACTGTTCCACAAAATAGAAACAGAAGGAACACTACCCAACTCGTTCTATGAAGCCACAATTACACTAATACCAAAAGCACACAAAGATCCGACAAAGAAAGAGAATCTCAGGCCAATCTCTCTTATGAATATCGATGCAAAAATACTCAATAAAATTCTTGCCAACCGAATCCAAGAACACATCAAAACGATCATCCACCACGATCAAGTAGGCTTCATCCCAGGGATGCAGGGATGGTTCAATATAAGGAAATCCATCAATGTAATCCACTACATAAACAATCTCAAAGAAAAAACCACATGGTCATCTCATTAGATGCTGAGAAAGCATTTGACAAAATTCAGCATCCTTTCATGCTAAAGGTCTTGGAAAGATCAGGAATTCAAGGCCCATATCTAAACATAGTAAAAGCAATTTACAGCAAACCGGTAGCCAGCATCAATCTAAATGGAGAGAAACTTGAAGCAATCCCACTAAAATCAGGGACTAGACAAGGCTGCCCTCTCTCTCCATATCTTTTCAATATAGTACTTGAAGTTCTAGCTAGAGCAATTAGACAAGAAAAAGAGGTCAAAGGGATACAAATTGGAAAGGAAGAAGTCAAACTATCACTATTTGCAGACGATATGATAGTATACTTAAGCGACCCAAAGAACTCCACCAGAGAACTCCTACAGCTGATAAACGACTTCAGCAAAGTGGCCGGATATAAAATCAACTCAAGCAAGTCAGAAGCCTTCCTATACTCAAAGGATAAGCAGGCTGAGAAAGAAGTAAGAGAAATAATACCTTTCACAATAGCCACAAACCATATTAAGTATCTTGGCGTGACTCTAACCAAACAAGTGAAAGATCTGTATGACAAGAACTTCAAGTCTCTGAAGAAAGAAATTGAAGAAGACCTCAGAAGATGGAAAAATCTGCCATGCTCATGGATTGGCAGGATTTTTTTTTGTTATTTTATCATTTAATTATTCTATAGTTCAACTTTATAACACAAATCATAATGGGTTAGTCAGCCTCAAAATCATGACATTAGTAATCATACATTTTTCTTATATTTGCTGCAGTTTGAAAATCCAAAGGAAACCATGATAATTCCCTAAAAGCCCTCCCCCCAGACCTACCTAGTACTAAGATGTTGGTGAACTTCCTACCAATTTTTTTTCTGTGCTTTGTGCATTTCTATGAAGCTGGTGTCCAACAAAGCACGGGACTGGGGATGCTGTGTGCAAGCTCCAGGTTTGATTTGGCACCACACGCACACAGAAAGAGCAGCATAATGGCGACTCCTTTTAGGCTCCGCCCTCTTGCTTTTGCATATCATTATAGTTAGTTTCTCAGATCCTTGAATATTCTTTTTTTTTCTTTTTTTTTTAATTTTATTTTTTTTTATTTTTTATTTTATTTTATTTTTTTAATTTACATTCCAAATCACTTCCCCTTTCCCGTTTACTCCCTCCCCGAAAGTCCCATAAGCCCCCTTCCCTCCCTCTTTTCTCCGTTCAACCCCCTCTCATTACTCTGTCCTGGCGTTCCCCTACATCCAGTCTTTCCAGGACCAGGGGTCTCTCCTTCCATCTTTTTAGAAATCTACTGATATGCTGATTGTGTCTAGGGTATTCTGAGATTCTGGGTCAATATCCCCTTATCAGTGACTGCATACCATGTGTGATCTTTTGTGATTGGGTTACCTCACTAAGGATGATATTTTCCAGTTCTGACCATTTGCCTAGGAATTTCGTGAATTCATTGTTTTTAATTGCAGAGTAGTATTCCATTGTGTAAATATACCACATCTTCTGAATCCATTCCTCCGTTGAGGGACATCTGGGTTCTTTCCAGCTTCTGGCTATTATAAATAAGGCTGCTATGAATATAGTGGAGCATGTGTCCTTATTGCATGCAGGTAAAGTCTCTGGGTATATGCCCAGGAGTGGTATAGCCGGATCCTCCGGAAGTGTCATGCCCAGTTTTCTGAGGAGCCGCCAGACTGCTTTCCAGAGTGGTTGTACCAGCCTGCAATTCCACCAGCAGTGGAGGAGTGTTCCTCTTTCTCCACATCCTCGCCAACAATTGCTGTCTCCTGTGTTTTTGATCTTAGCCATCCTGACTGGTGTGAGATGGAATCTCAGGGTTGTTTTGATTTGCATTTCCCTAATGACTAAGGATGATGAACATCTCTTTAGGTGCTTCTCAGCCATTAGATATTCTTCAGGTGAGAACTCTTTGTGTAGCTCTGTACCCCATTTTTTAATAGGGTTACTTGCCTCTCTGGAGTTTAACTTCTTGAGTTCTTTGTATATCTTGGATATTAGCCCTCTGTCGGATGTAAGGTTGGTAAAGATCATTTCCCAGTTAGTTGGTTGCCGCTTTGTCTTTTTGACGGAGTCTTTTGCCTTGCAAAAACTTTGTAATTTAATGAGGTCCCATTTGTCTATTCTTGATCTTAGAGTATAAGCTATTGGAGTTCTGTTCAGGAAATTCTCCCCTGTGCCCATATGTTCAAGGTTCTTCCCTAGTTTCCCTTCTATTAGTTTCAGTGTGTCTGGTTTTATGTGGAGATCTTTGATCCACTTAGAATTGAGCTTAGTGCAAGGAGATAAAGGATGGGTCAATTTGCATTCTTCTGCATGTTGACCTCCAGCTGAGCCAGCACCATTTGTTGAAAAGGCTATCTTTTTTCCACTGGATGGTTTTAGCTCCTTTGTCAAAGATCAAGTGACCATAGGAGTGTGGATTCATTTCTGGGTCTTCAATTCTGTTCCATTGATGGCGTGACGCTAACCAAACAAGTGAAAGATCTGTATGACAAGAACTTCAAGTCTCTGAAGAAAGAAATTGAAGAAGACCTCAGAAGATGGAAAAATCTGCCATGCTCATGGATTGGCAGGATTAATATAGTAAAAATGACCATCTTACCAAAAGTAATACACAGATTCAATGCAATCCCCATCAAAATCCCAACTCAATTCTTCATAGAGTTAGAAAGAGCAATTCAAAAATTCATCTGGAATAACAGAAAACCCAGAATAGCTAAAACTATTCTCAAGAGTAAAAGAACCTCTGGGGGAATCAGTATCCCGGACCTCAAGCTGTACTACAGAGCAATAGTGTTAAAAACTGCATGGTATTGGTACAGTAACAGACATGTAGATCAATGGCAGGATTAATATAGTAAAAATGAGCATCTTACCAAAAGTAATACACAGATTCAATGCAATCCCCATCAAAATCCCAACTCAATTCTTCATAGAGTTAGAAAGAGCAATTCAAAAATTCATCTGGAATAACAGAAAACCCAGAATAGCTAAAACTATTCTCAAGAGTAAAAGAACCTCTGGGGGAATCAGTATCCCGGACCCCAAGTTGTACTACAGAGCAATAGTGTTAAAAACCGCATGGTATTGGTACAGTGACAGGCATGTAGATCAATGGAACAGAATTGAAGACCCAGAAATGAATCCACACTCCTATGGTCACTTGATCTTTGACAAAGGAGCTAAAACCATCCAGTGGAAAAAAGATAGCCTTTTCAACAAATGGTGCTGGCTCAGCTGGAGGTCAACATGCAGAAGAATGCAAATTGACTCATTCTTATCTCCTTGCACTAAGCTCAGTTCTAAGTGGATCAAGGATCTCCACATAAAACCAGACACACTGAAACTAATAGAAGGGAAACTAGGGAAGAACCTTGAACATATGGGCACAGGGGAGAATTTCCTGAACAGAACTCCAATAGCTTATGCTCTAAGATCAAGAATAGACAAATGGGACCTCATTAAATTACAAAGTTTTTGCAAGGCAAAAGACACTGTCAAAAAGACAAAGCGGCAACCAACTAACTGGGAAATGATCTTTACCAACCTTACATCTGACAGAGGGCTAATATCCAAGATATACAAAGAACTCAAAAAGTTAAACTCCAGAGAGGCAAGTAACCCTATTAAAAAATGGGGTACAGAGCTACACAAAGAGTTCTCACCTGAAGAATATCTAATGGCTGAGAAGCACCTAAAGAGATGTTCATCATCCTTAGTCATTAGGGAAATGCAAATCAAAACAACCCTGAGATTCCATCTCACACCAGTCAGGATGGCTAAGATCAAAAACACAGGAGACAGCAGTTGTTGGCGAGGATGTGGAGAAAGAGGAACACTCCTCCACTGCTGGTGGAATTGCAAGCTGGTACAACCACTCTGGAAAGCAGTCTGGCGGTTCCTCCGAAAACTGGGCATGACACTCCCGGAGGATCCGGCTATACCACTCCTGGGCATATAGCCAGAGGCTTTCCCTGCATGCAATAAGGACACATGCTCCACTATGTTCATAGCAGCGTTATTTATAATAGCCAGAAGCTGGAAAGAACCCAGATGTCCCTCAACGGAGGAATGGATTCAGAAGATGTGGTATATCTACACAATGGAATACTACTCTGCAATTAAAAATAATGAATTCACGAAATTCCTAGGCAAATGGTCAGAACTGGAAAATATCATCCTTAGTGAGGTAACCCAATCACAAAAGAACACACATGGTATGTAGTCACTGATAAGGTGATACTAACCCAGAATCTCGGAATACCCTAGACACAATTCGCATATCAATAGATTTCTAAGAAGATGGAAGGAGAGACCCCTGGTCCTGGAATGACTGGATGTAGGGGAACCCAGGACAGAGAAACGAGAGGGGGTTGAATGGAGAAAAGAGAGAGGGAAGGGGGCTTATGGGACTTTCGGGGAGGGAGGTAACGGGAAAGGGGAAATGATTTGGTATGTAAATTAAAAAAAAAAAATAAAAAATTGCAAGCAAGTAAAAGCTAAGAGGCTTCATTATAATCCTAGGAGGAAGCCTGCTATAGTCTAAAGATATGAACAAAAAACATCCAGCAACAAGGTAGCGTTTTTAAAGGAAATAGACAAAAAGAAAATGGTTAAGTCTTAAGGGGCTTTTAAAAATTGTCTGTGTGTGTATTCATGTGTGTGTTTCCATGTATGTATGTGATGTGTACTTGAATGTGGGTGGTGGCTGTTTAGACCAGAACAGGGTGCCAGGTTCCTGAAGCTGAAGTTATGGGTGCGTGTGAGCCACATGACATATGAGTTCTGGAAACCAAACCCATGTCCTCTGTAAGAGTAAGAAGTTTGCTTAACCACTGAGCACACACTCCAATACCCAGAGGGTTTTTTTTCTGTGTGTGTTTTTCTTGATCTGTTTTCTGTTATGTTAACAAAAATACCTTGGACTAGGTCATTAGTAAAGAATACATGTTTATTTGGCTGTGGGAGGACCTCGGGTCTGATCATCACGATGCCCAGGCAGTGCACAGGTATCAATTAAAACTCATTTTCTTCTTAGAAAGCCACCAGACACTTTATGGTTTCTACATGACCTTATCTAATACTAATTATATCCCCAAATCCATGTGCTTAAGCCTCACTTGGATATGAATTTGGGGGTTAAGTTTCTATCAGGAAACTTCAAAGTAGTTCAGGGGAAGGAGACTGCATTCTTCATGGAAATTTAGAGGCAAGTTGAGTGTCTGGGAGCTTATAGATAGGTACTGGACCACTCTGTATGGAGAAGCTGCTATGGGATCAACAGGAGTCTAAAAAAGACTTCTTACAAAGACCACAGGGTCATCCTTCAGGAGGGTTCTGTCCCCTCAGTCACTGTCAGGAAGCACTGGGAAGAACTGCCTTCCTGTACCTCTACAAGAAGTTCCCAGATCACATATGCATAAGGATAGTTACTACTTCAAGACCTTCCCACAAGCATTACTAGGAATGCAGGGTAGTTGCAGAATTCCCAGCATTCAGGACTTCTCCATGTCAGATTCTGGATGAGCAAGGCTGACATTTGTGCTGCAATACGGAGTCCCCACATTTCTTTAGCCTTGGAGATTAGTACAATCTAATCCGCAAAGCTTGCTGTTGCCTTCCCTGGAGCCCTTCCTCTCAGAGCAGGACATAGAAGATTCTTACTCTTTTCTTTCCAGCTACTGGACAGTTGAGAAGGATCCATGCTGAGACATGAGCATAAATGATAACTTAACAGCTGCGACTTCCTGAAAATGTTTGAGAGGATTCTAACCATCTCTGCCATGGAAATGTGGCCCTCTGTGGGTGGCTGGGAAGTCACATGGAAGAAAATGTCCTCTTGGACCTTCTAGCCTGACTACCACAAAGTCCTCTCCTGCTTCACATCACCTTTAAGGCTTTCTCTTTGCTTTCAAGGCTTATGGGGGCAACATTGTCTTATGTTCAGGTCTGTCCCTCCTTTCCTGAAGGAACAAGGGCTGTGATGCGTGTAACTCCTGTGTTCAAAGCTTCTCTGTTGGTCAAAGGTAGCAGCAGCTGACAGAAGAAATTATGCAAATTTTTACTTACTTCCAAAAAAAGTTTAGGAACACTTAAAAAACACAAACTTCTATGTTCAATTAGGTGTAGATTTACAGAAAATGTTATAAAGGCATTGAAAAGAGCAGTCTTCACCTTGTGTCCCCATGACTAATGTCCCTGTCACACAAGAGTGGAAGTAAGCATCCATCATGGGCATAGCTTTAGAGAGTGTCCTTTCTGAGACTCCAGTCATCCCATGCTCACCACTGACATCCCTTTTCCTATTCAGGATCTTCAGAGCCATTTATTATATTTTGCACTCTTAATCTGTGTATGAGACTGTACAAACACACATGTATACATATGTGTGAAGGCCATAGGACAATGGTAGTATCTTTCTCAATTACTCTCTACCTTATGTTTTGAGAGGGTATCGCACTTGGAACTCAGGATTCACCAATTCAGCTAGGCTAGTTTGCTGGCTAGCAATTCCCAGAGATTCCCCTGTCTGTGTCTACCCAAGGCCTGGATTATAGGCGTGAACCTCTGTTCCACTTCTGTGTGAGTGGTGGGGGTCTGAACTCAGATCTACATACTTGTGTGGCAAACACTTTTCACCTCCCCAGCCCATTTATCTTTCTAAAATTCGACAAAGAGACCAACGACCTTCTCCATCCATTGTTTTGGTTTGGGTAACTGGTTCACTCATGAGAAACCCAGACACATCACAGGAATGCTGTCCCTCCTGCATTGGCACATTTTGCCCAGAGATGAACCTGGTTTCTGTAGGTTCTTCTTGTCACATTATAGACAACTTTGGACTTTGTACAGTGACACTTTTGGCCAAGGCAAAGGACCTAACAGAAAACAGCATATGCTTTTGCTTTGTAACAGGACCATGGACAGAGCTCCAAGTCTTCAGTGTTCTGTGTAAAAAAAATAAAGACAAGGCAGGCCTCTTGGCCTGAGAAAAGAGGCCCCTCTGGGGAGCCTGTTATATCTCACCCAACCCCTTGTCCATGGAGCCTGAGATGCAAGGATAAATGAGCAGCTCATGTTCCTGAGGACCCAGAACCAAAAGAAATAAAAGTGTAATTTAAATAGAATTCTGTGTTGTACTAAAACCAAGACAGAGAAACTTTTCTTAGAAACAAAGAGTTAGTCCTAGCAATAACAAGCTATACAAACAGCAAGAAAAGTTATTTCTAAAGCATTGTGCAAGGTAATGTGTAAGCACAGAATTCCAGTACTTCATAAGGGCTGCTGGTGAGCAAAGCCCCAGCTGGCTGCTTCTCACCTAGTCTCACCAGATGGAAGCAACTCATTCCTTCTTCACAGAGTCTTCCATAAGATGGAGGCAGATAGGGTTGGAGGCATAACTCGGTAGCACAATGTGGAGTGAGGATTCTGTCCTCAGCACTGCAAAACATCTGGGGACAGGCAGCTATGGAGGAGGGAGTATGCGGGTCAAGGTGAAACACTTTGAATGTGGTGCATCTGAACAGCTGATAAGTAGATTAGTTTGACCATTACCAAGTTCATGTGGTGCGGGGGAGGGGCATCATGGACTTTCCTCAAAGGGTCTGGTTGGGACAGTTGGAGTGTCATAGTACGTGAGCCACTACTCAAAGTGGACGGATGTTAGATGACTACCCAAACTACATGTGTCCCTGTTAGAAAACCCTCAGAAACTCCTTGGGGGCAGGTTGTCTAAGAAGATAATCTGTAGTAACCCATTGCCAGCGAAGCAAGCTGTCCTGACATACACCCCTGCTCAGAGGAACCTGCAGGACACTGGGGCTTTAAATCATAAAGTCTTGTCTTCTAGAGGGGCTGTGAATATCTCAACCTCTCAGCTTTTACTTCATCCTACAGGGCAGGGGAGCACTCTTCAGACAGCATTCCTGAGCACTCAGGATGGGGGAGTACTCTACAGACAGCACTCCTGAGCACTCAGGGTGGGGCGCACTCTACAGACAGCACTCCTGAGCACTCAGGGTGGGGGAGCACTCTACGGACAGCACTCCTGAGCACTCAGGATGGGGAAGCACTCTACAGACAGCACTCCTGAGCACTCAGGGTGGGGGAGCACTCTACAGACAGCACTCCTGAGCACTCAGGGTGGGGAGCACTCTACAGACAGCACTCCTGAGCACTCAGGGTGGGGGAGCACTCTACGGACATCACTCCTGAGCACTCAGGGTGGGGAGCACTCTACAGACAGCACTCCTGAGCACTCAGGGTGGGGAGCACTCTACAGACAGCACTCCTGAGCACTCAGGGTGGGGGAGCACTCTACGGACAGCACTCCTGAGCACTCAGGGTGGGGGAGCACTCTACAGACAGCACTCCTGAGCACTCAGGGTGGGGAGCACTCTACAGACAGCACTCCTGAGCACTCAGGGTGGGGGAGCACTCTACAGACAGCACTCCTGAGCACTCAGGGTGGGGGAGCACTCTACGGACAGCACTCCTGAGCACTCAGGGTGGGGGGAGCACTCTACAGACAGCACTCCTGAGCACTCAGGGTGGGGGAGCACTCTACAGACAGCACTCCTGAGCACTCAGGGTGGAGGAACACTCTACAGACAGCACTCCTGAGCACTCAGGGTGGGGAGCACACTACAGACAGCACTCCTGAGCACTCAGGGTGGGGGAACTCTCTTCAGACAGCACTCCTGAGCACTCAGGGTGGGGAGCACTCTACAGACAGCACTCCTGAGCACTCAGGGTGGGGGAACTCTCTTCAGACAGCACTCCTGAGCACTCAGGGTGGGGAGCACTCTACAGACAGCACTCCTGAGCACTCAGGGTGGGGGAGCACTCTACAGACAGCACTCCTGAGCACTTAGGGTGAGGGAGCACTCATCAGACAACACTCCTGAGCACTCCTCATCTGAGGCCATTCTTCCTTTCTTAAGGAAGCATGCATTAAGCATTTGCAATAATACTGTTCATAACAGTTTGACAGCTACTGTTTAACTAGCTTTTGGATCTGTAGGTGTGCTGAACTAAGTGCTGATATTATAACAGAGAGCAAATCCACTTGGAAAATTAAGTTTAAGTAGTACATACAAACATTAATGAAGTAATTCTACAAACAAACTAAAAATCAAGCCAGATTCTAGATGCCAGATTTAATATCCATAGTGTCCTTTAGTCTCTAGGATGGATGAAATGTCAGAGCAGACAACTGAAGGATGGAGAGCAGATTCCTAGTCAGAGGTACAGGCTGTCTTGACATAAGTGTTTCCAGCAAACAGAACAGCATTTGCAAAAGTCCTGATGTGGATATATATTACCTAATACATACCAGACTTATAACACATTGAAAGAGACAAGAAAGTCAAGTCTGTTGCAATAGGAACTACTGATGAGTTATAAGCAACAAGAGGCAGGACTGGATTCTTAAGTAAGAATGAGCTCTCCACCCATTATGTGAGTGGGGGTTGGTAGGGAATGGTAGAAGGAAGTGAGTGAGACCCAGCAATTACCCGTACAGGAGATGACACTATCTAGAATATAGGGGGCAATGGGAAACAGGATGGAAATGTGGCTCCCCAAACTGATTTAGAAGTAAGATAATCAAAATTTTTTTCATTAACTATGAAGAAAGAGAAATTTGAAGGATAATGAACAGACACCAGAAGACCAGCTGACCAGGTCTAGGAGTCCCACCTCATTGTTGTGCATGTTGAACCTCTAAGGTGTCTGAATGAAGATGTTCTGTGCTGCAAAACAGTGACAAGTAGCAGCTGCTACCTCCTAAAGGTGTTTGAGAAGATTCCAAGTCTCTCCTCCACAGAGTGTGGCTTGAGAATTCATGTAAAAGAGAAAATTGCCTTTGTTCCACTCCGACCATTACTAATTCCTCACCTTCAAGCCCTGCCCCAGCTCACAGCACCAGCTAATGTGCAGCTTAGAGTAGAAGTCAGTGTGTGAAGAGTCAAGGGTCAAGAGAAAGAAAATCAGGAGCCTGGGAGAGAACTGTAACTCACAGATGCACAGTGCAAGGAGGTGGGGATCCCCATGACTGCAGCTATTCTCAAGATGCTACTGAGATGTCATTTTCCTCTTGGGTTTCAGTCCTTCACAAGAGCACAGTGGGGTTTTCCAGCTCTGTGATGAATTCCTATACCCAGAAGCTTAAACACAGAGTGTATTGATTGCCTTCTGACTGCTGTGATGAAATATCATGGTCAAAAGCAACTACGGAAGAATGAGTTTACTTTGGCTTATGGGTCTGAGGGATAAGGATCTATCATGGTGGAAAGGTATGGCAGAGGCAGGCATGGAAGTTAAAGTAGGAAATAGAGAGATCACATCCTCGACCATGAGTAAAAAGGAAAGAGATGGGGTGAGTGAGGCTTTAAACTCTTAGAGCCCATGCTTTAAACTCTTAAAGTCCACTCTGAGAGATGAATTTCCTCCAGCAAAGCTACATCACCCTCTCCAAATAACTTCACCAACTGGAGACCAAGTGTTCAACGCCAGAGGCCAGGGGGAATATTTATCATTGAAACCACCACAGACAGGTACTGTGATTTCTTGCCCCCAGAAAACAGCTACGATGGGTTTTGATGTAAAAGTTAGTCTGTGGACAATGTCCAAAGTGCGTTTAGCAAAACCTAGAGTCTATTGGAAAAAATTCCATAAGCTTCAGGAAGAGCACTGGGGACAGTTTCTAAACTTCAGCTCTTCCTACACATCCAGCCTCCATGGCTTAAGCTCTGCTCACAGCATGTACAGTCTTAGACTTGGGGTCTCCTTAATCCCTGTAGCTAGAACCACAGAGAAGCAGGCCAAGAATGTGCTCCCTTCCAAGCAGGGTCAGTGTGAAGCCTGGGGTTCCCTTCTCCCATTCAGAAGATGGTAGTTCCGGTGCCACATGCCAGTAGTGTGGGCCTTCTCCCTCAGAATTCCCAGGGGAGCAGTTCAGTGCCAGAAGAGGTAAGCCAGGAAGATGAGGCTAACACCCTCACCCACAGTCCTACGTGCAAAGCACAGGTGTCACTCAAGGGAAATAGCCCAGTGCTCTGAGGACCCTGCTGCAGAAGTTACCCTGGGGCTTAGAGATAGGTTCTAAAAACAAAGAGCTCCCCACTGCCCTACTAAAAAGGTCTTTGTGCAGAACAAAGTAAGAGGAAGTTCACACCTCAGAGTGCTGTCAAAACAGTGGAGGTTTCACTGGTAAGGAAGTCAGGTTGGTGTTGACCTCCCTGCTCACCTTGCTTAGCTGTAAACCAGCTGGTAGTTCACCAGAATGATGAGCCAGAGAAAAAGGCAGCTAGAGTCTCTCTCAGGTTGGAACAAAACTCAATAGGCAAGTCCCCAAAGAGCGCTCCTGCAAACAGGCGTGAATTTAATTGAAACTGACTGTGGAACAATTTATGCCCGGGGGCCTTGTCAAGAATAATAGAGCAACTGGGCCAGCATCAGTGGGGGTAACAGCTGACTGTGATTCAACAGAAGATGCAGACAGGGATAGAGACAGCCATGAACAGCACCAGAAAGCCGCTGTCACTGCAAGGTGGCAGTGCATGCCCTGGGGCTGCCGTCTCTCCAGGGTGACAGCACAGGCTGCATATTTCTGAGGTGACAACAGACTTGAGTAAAATAGTCTGGCCAAGCCACTAAACAGATAAACAAACAAACATCAAGCCCCAAGGGAAGGCCGAATCCAGACCAGGAATCTATGCAAAGTATTCACTCAAGTGTCCACTAGTGAGCAAAAACCTGTGAGATACAAAAGAAAAGGCGACCCATAGACAGGAGAAACACAGACTTCAAAAACTGCTCTCAAAAGAGTTCTCAGGTCAGAATTAACAAGCAAAGAGTTGGAAACAACCATTGTGTGTTCCAAAGACCACCTGAAGCCAAATTAAAGACATTAAAGACATCACAGCACCGCCTTACCAAACAGAAAATACCAATAAAGAAATGCAAATTGTTTTTGAAATAAATAGAAATGCAGAATTGAAAATATTAAAATAATTAACTGGAATGAGCAATAGATTTTTTAAAAGATATTTTAAGGAGTTGTGTGTGTGTGTATGTGTGCGTGTGTGTGTGTGTGTGTGTGTGTGTGTGTGTGTGTGTGTGTGTGTGATGGTGGAGGACAGGAGGACATCAAAACCCTCTGATCTGCAGTTATAGGCAATTGTGAGCTGCCCAGTAGGGGTTATGGAAGTGGAACTCAGGTTCTATGCAAGAGCAACAAGTGTTTATAACCACTGACCATCTCTCTAACTCCTCATCAATAGATTTTAACAGAAAAAGAAGAGAATGTAATATTTATATTACACAAACTGTCACTCATGTTCTATAAAGCTATGAATATGGATGTCTGAGTACAGCCATACACAAATGTACTATTATAGAAATATATAATATAATTAATATAATATAGAAATGTACACAAATGCAATAGTTCTAGTCTCCTTATTGGGACTTGTCTGAGAGTAAATGCTGGTCCTATGAAGTTAATTTGAGAGTCGAGGGGGGAGAGAACGTACAGATAGGTAGACAGAGACCATGCAGTTTAAATGAGAGTGAAGGAAGAAAGATGCCTGGAGCTTCGAGAGCTGAAGGGCATAAAGCACATGAATGTGTCCACACAAGCAGAAGAATCAGAGGAAAATGAAAAAGACATTTGAAGAAGTAACATTACCAATTGTATCCAAAAATAGTAATTGACACAACTAGCCTGCAAAGATAGATACATAAAAAATGTTAAAAAAAAAAAGGTAGATCTTAAACCTAGAAAGAGAAAACTAGCCAATAAAATAAACAGCTAACTTGTCATCAGAGACAATTGTAATTTTAATTTTTTCAAAACCTATTTTTAATGATGCTTCTTAAACGCTTTAACCTCCCTTTTAGCCTTCCACCTACCAGAGGAAGTGGAAAAGAAAGGATGGGGCAGGGAATGTGGATCTGTTTAGAAAGGTTCTTTGAAGCAACTCCCATCTGTGTTGTCTGGAAATTGGCAGTTCAGTTCACAGGTTAGCAGCGGCAGCAAAGTTCACTCGCAGACATTTCACAATGATACACCAGCAGTCCAGTCCAGTTCAGTAGAGTTGGGACAGCAAACACGAATCAGCAGCGGTGACACTACCTAGCAGAGACAGCCAGGCCTCGGCCTCAGCTCAAGTCAGTAGGAGGGACCCAGAGGGATGCCAGAAGAAATTCTCCGTTGTGCCTCTTTCAGCAAAGTGAGGCTCAGTGAAGACTCAAGATCAACAAGTGTTGTACAGCTAGTTCTGTAAGCAAGCCCAGCTCAGCCTCTATCACTGCCTGTCAAATCCTTTTTCTAGTCTCTCTAAACATCACGTGTCCTCCACAGATCTTGCCTCAGCATGTGTCTTGCCTTAGCATGTGCGTCTGTCTCAGTTGACATCACTCTGCCAATCCACCCCAGTTCGCAGAAGTGGCAAGAAACTGCAGCACACCACCAAAAGTTTTTTGGCATGTTTTTGACTCAACTACACAATGTAAGGCAATCCAATACATGTGTATTGTTAGCAAAGTATCCATCATGTGTCCTTTCACATACTTGCTTTAGCATAACATCCATGCAATGTGAAATGTTCCTTCACGAGGCTGCCTTACCCTTCTGTCTGTGTTCACTTCAGTTAAACACACAGTTTTGCCCCACAAAAACACCGTCCAAATTACTTTCAAATTTTCACTTCAGGCAATGAAAAGAGAAGATAGTAGATGATATATTCAAAGTGATAAGACCAAAATAACAAAATACCTAATAGCAAATACTTTTTTTAAGGGCAAAAGATGATATTTTAATTGTCAAGTATATTTTCTTTTCAATATTCAGATTTTTCCATCTTCCGAGGTCTTCTTCAATTTCTTTCTTCAGAGACTTGAAGTTCTTGTCATACAGATCTTTCACTTGTTTGGTTAGCGTCACGCCAAGATACTTAATATGGTTTGTGGCTATCGTAAAGGGTATTATTTCTCTTACTTCTTTCTCAGCCTGCTTATCCTTTGAGTATAGGAAGGCTTCTGACTTGCTTGAGTTGATTTTATATCCGGCCACTTTGCTGAAGTCGTTTATCAGCTGTAGGAGTTCTCTGGTGGAGTTCTTTGGGTCGCTTATGTATACTATCATATCGTCTGCAAATAGTGATAGTTTGACTTCTTCCTTTCCAATTTGTATCCCTTTGACCTCTTTTTCTTGTCTAATTGCTCTAGCTAGAACTTCAAGTACTATATTGAAAAGATATGGAGAGAGAGGGCAGCCTTGTCTAGTCCCTGATTTTAGTGGGATTGCTTCAAGTTTCTCTCCGTTTAGATTGATGCTGGCTACTGGTTTGCTGTAAATTGCTTTTACTATGTTTAGATATGGGCCTTGAATTCCTGATCTTTCCAAGACCTTTAGCATGAAAGGATGCTGAATTTTGTCAAATGCTTTCTCAGCATCTAATGAGATGACCATGTGGTTTTTTTCTTTGAGATTGTTTATGTAGTGGATTACATTGATGGATTTCCTTATATTGAACCATCCCTGCATCCCTGGGATGAAGCCTACTTGATCGTGGTGAATGATCGTTTTGATGTGTTCTCAATATTCATCAGTTTTTGTCTTTTAAAAATAGTTTATTAATTCTTTTAGAATTTCATACTATGTATTTTAATCATACTCATTCTCTATTCCTCTCTCTAACTCCTCCAAAATTCACTTCCACTTCTGTGACCCCAACCCTACTTCTGTGTCTCTTAAATAACCCATCGACTCTAGTCTATGCTACCTGAGAAGACAAAAGAGCAGAGCTGCATGGGAGGGGCATTTCAATAGTTCCCCGAATTATTAGTACAGATCTGATTCTAAGTTGAAATGTATATTAAACCTTAGAGTGAAGAAAACTGTTTTAAAATGCACTCTGAAAAGGCTGTGGCGGTGGCATTGGAAAGCGTCAGCCCAGGCTGCAGAGGATGCCAAGCTTGACCCCTGGCACTGCAGAGCAATTATAATAAATACATAAAATATACAGGGAAAATCATTACAGAATAGAGTTCTATACTACAAAATATTTGTTTCATGCAAAGGACTAAGAAAAGAAAACCAAGAGCAAGAAGTCCTGGACAAGCAAACAAAAATGGAAATGAGCAAAAAAGCCTAACCCTGGTACGAGAGGGATGCACATGTGACTGAATAGTAATTGTTAAGAATCCGACCAAAACCATCGACTTCTAAAATCTAATTGCTTTGCCTGAGCGGGCTCCATACTTGATTCAAAGGCACACAGGAGGATGCTTGAAGAATAAGAAATGGAATGCTGTGCCAACAGTGTCCCAGGACAGGAAGAGTGCTGTCACTGGAACAAAAGGACTTAAAACAAAATGGCACCTCCAAGAAGAACTGTGAAAGATGAGTGTGATGCCTTACTGGACAGTTTATCAGGAAGATGCAGTAACTATTGGCCTCTATCCACTAACAGTGGGGCCAGAAATACCAGACAAAAGCCACAAATGGACAGTGTCAGAGGCCATTTGGAAACTTCAGGAGTCTAACTGCAATAATAATGCAAGTGGGAAGCCAACAGGCCAGGGGGAGACCTCAGCAGCACCACAGCTGACAGGCACCTGTAGAACACTACAGGCAAAGACACCAACATCCATCTTCAAGCACACATGGTATATATTCTTCAAGGCAGATAACAAGTGAAACCGTAAATCACAGGCTTTAAAGGATATAAATCATGCAAAGCATAAAAGGCAGAAATAAGCTTGGTGCATTTAAGACATGGAAATCACATGGCACTCTCCTAAATCATGAGTAAATGAAGCAGCCCCAGTGGTTATTAGAAAATACTTTCAGGTGAGTAGAAATAAAAACTCAACAAGTAGGAAACCTTTCAACAAGTAGGAAACCTAGTACCAGGTTAAGTGTTAGTGAAGTAGTTACTGGAAGAGAATCTAAGACTACTACTTTACTAAACCAGCATGATCCCCAATATCAATCCATAAATAATTGTCCTTATACCCACAGATAAGTGTAGTCCTTATTCCTCATCAAGGAAACTTCTCTTTGTAAGAGACAGAGACCATTGTATAGTACTACAACCAATCAAAATGCAGGGTTGTGGAGCCCAGTCCCAAAGGGTATATCTACAAAACACTCCCACACCTAAAGCTCAAGCACACTGTGGAACAGGAGGTGGACAGAAGGCAAGAGCTAGAGAATCAGAGTGCTGCCTGTGAGGTGATATCTCCTAAGAATGTCAGAAATGGAGCCCATTAAGTCTCGCTTACATGACTGCCTAAATGGAAGCTGAACAAGGACAGCACTAATAAACATGACAAAGGATGGGAAAAGCCCACCAGGCCTTAACCCTACACAAAGAACTATAGGCAACTGAGTAATGTTGGAGCAGGAAAGGTGATCTTCCACCAGCAAAGAGCAACCAATAAGGCCTAAAAACATGCATACAGGCTGCATTATACAGATGGAGCAGGTTATATTTAGAAATATATTTGCATAAATATATATACATGTATATTCATATATGTATATACACACAAATATATTAATGTATACACAATACACATATACATATTTGCATGTAATAACAGTTAATGAAAGAAGAAGCCTTGGATATGAAGAAGAACCTTCATATCCATGAAGGGGTACAATGAGAGGGTTTGAAGGAGAAAATGGAAGACGTGTTGTAATTATATTACAATCTCAGAAATTAAATAAAGAAAAAACTGTACAAGCCTGGTCATCACCACAGACCAAATCATTCCAGTCTTCTCCACCATGATGAACTGTATTCCCTGAACTCTTCAGCTGTATTTTGTCAGGTGTTTGACAGCTGTGACAAGAAACATATCTAACCCACTTACGAAGAGTTTTGTTATCCCTCTTAGGGGAAGCAAGTCAGAACCACAATGAGAGAAAGGGTCAAAAAAACTGAAAACTAAACTAAAAAGTGCAGCTTACTGTAAGTGTTGGCGAGAATGAAGAGAGGTGCAGTCCTTGTACACAACTGGCAGGAAGATAAAGTGTGCATCCACATGTGAAGCAACTTCTCAACAACTCAAGGGCTGAAGATAGAGTTCTCAGATTTTCAGTGCCTCTCCTAAGAATAAAATAAAGTAGAATTAGGACCACATAAAAATCGTATATTGGATCTTAGTGACAGCATCATTCATAACAGCTGGAGGATGGGGAAGCCCAAACATCTATCAACAGGATGAGTGAACAAAATGTGGTTTGTCCATAAATTCAGCACTGGGAAGAATAGTCAGGGAAAATGAACATTGCAAACAATGGCCAATGGTAAAGAAGTCGGAGGCAGATGACCACAGGTTGTGTAATCTGATTCACACAGAAATTCCAAAATTGAGGAGACTCTAGGGACAGAAAATGTATGGTAGCTACCCAAGGCTAGTTAGTTATGCAAAAGGCAGTGACTGGCAGCAGACATGGAGAATAGGCAGAAGGCCTGCCTTAGGAGATGCTGAAAGTGTCCTAAAGCTGATGTGATGACCAGAATACAGTAAAAACCATTTGGTTGCCTATTACAAACTGGAGAATTACACAGAATACAAGAGATGAAGAAATGTGTGAAGGAAAGAAAGGATACATTTTAGAGAAAATGTGAGAATCTAGCTCCCTTATTTTGAGCTAGATGTTGAAGATGCTTGTGAGAGTCAAACCCATGCCATCTTCTCACAGTCACGTTTTGTTTTGGAAACAGATAATCCCTGTATATAAACAAAAGCTCCTGGGATCCCCAGTTATTGCTAATAATGTCAAGGGAATTGAAATCAAGTTGAAAAGCAGTGAGTCAAAGGACAGCCACCCTGCAAAGCAGCAGAAATGGAGAGGGGCAGGTGGGGCTAGTGTGTGGTGTATGTAGAGGCCACTGCTCCACGAGCGCTACAAGGTGAGTGCACATGACCTGCTCTAAGAAGACACACACCTGAGCACTGGTGCTGTCCACATGGGGACTTCTCTGAACAGTGGAAGGGAGAGCCCAGTGCTGATGCAGGGTTGTTCTCAAGGGAGACCACTCTGTGGTAGAGAGAGGAGGCCTGAGCAAGGGGTGTGCACCAGGCAACAGAGCTGTTCAGTAACTGCAGCTTTGTCCTCACTGTGAGTGACCTGTGAGAGAAGCAGAGGGACCACAAAAGGCCAAGCAAGTTGAACAGAGCAGTCATGGATCCCACAGACAACAATGAGGTCCCAGCTGGACTGATAGCCCCCGACTTCCAGAACACCAGTCTCCAGGGGGTGGATCCATCCGAATTCTGCATAACTGCATAACCTCATCTATCATTGGGTCCCCCTCCCAGACTGCTACCCTCCTTCTGCAGAGATGCCTGGTGTGATTCCAAGCAAGGCTCTGTAGAGTCTGTGTAGCCCAGGCCTTCCAAGGTCTATACTCCAAGCGTCTGAAAACAAGCCCAGTATCCATGAACAGATGCATCATGAGACAACAGAGCAATGAGATGAGAAACAGAGTGGGGTGCCCAGAATCAAGTGCCACATGGAAAGCACCTCAGAGTCTCTAGTTGGCCCTGAAGGGATTCCAGAAGCTGCTCACCCTTATCAGGCAAGGTCATTCCAGGGCTTACCTCACCAGGAGGCTCTGACTGAGGCACAAAAGGGACTGAGTTGCTGTTTTTGCTCACTGGCAGCTGATCAAGATAAATGAGTAGGTTATAGAATCATGCCTGGCATTGGTGTCTGCAGGGCTCAGGGGCTGGTCTGAAGCCTCCAAATGCACATTTCCACCCTAGTGCCTCTGTCTGGTTGAGTTACCAGACTCACTATCCTCTCCTGGCTGCTCTACTCCTCCACAGAACTAGGACCACCCCTCCCCTCTGTTGGGGTCAGAGGTCATCTGCATGAGCTCTCCCCTATGAACGCTGTGGGGCTGAAATCTGGCTTTTCTCAAAATTTCTGTGAAAGAACCTAAAATGCAAAGCATGAATGAGCCATGTGAAGGAACCTTGACTCTCCCCAGACACATCATGAGAACATAATGCATAGTCCCATCCAGCTGGTCAACATTTTTGTGAGTTTCCTTCCACTAAGCTGCATCCCCAGCACACCAGAACCCTTCCAGAAGCACTCACTGTACAACCTGCCTGACTCCAGTTCCTGCCAGAGTCTCATCTCTGAGACTCACAGTGGGCAAAGATCCAGGTCCCTGCAGAGTGGCTCAGGAACCACTCCCAGACACATCCCAGCCTCCCTTCTCAGCAAGCAGTCCTGGGGGAAAAACACTCTCTGCAGAGCCACTATGTCCAGGTCACCTGAGGCTCCAGTGACCACTCTGCAGCTCATGACTGCAGCTGAGACTCATCCTTTTCTCTGGCAGCTTCTCTATCAGTTCCTGCTTTCCCCTCCAGTGAGGCTGAGAGGGGCTGAGAGCTGAGGTCCCAGAAGGCTTTTGCTTGTTAATCATTTTCTCCCTTGTTTGGCACATGTGCCCTTCGGTGCTGGCAGAGACGTGTTTCATGTGAATCTGAGCCATACGTTTAGGACTGAATGAGCCATAAGTGTCTTGTCTTGGCAGAAGGCATCTTTAGGAAGAAGGAAACAATCCAGTTTATGAAGGCAAAGTTGCGTGGGAGGTGCCTTTTGATAAGAACACCCATAAAATGAGTAGAAACAGGTTTTATAGGTGCTGGTACCTTTACCAGAAGGTCACATGCCGGAAAGGCTGCAGTTGGGAGGGACCTGTGTTGTGGGAACAGGCAGCAAGCAGGAAGTGCCTGGAGCAGGCAGGAGACACCTCCCATACAGTACAGCCTGAGAAGCAACTTAGATGACCATAACATCTATCCTGTTAGCTGCCACATGAGGAAACCCACCTGAAGACAAAGCTGTGTTAGTGCTATAGGAGCTCAAGGACCTCCAGAAAACAGCCTGCACGGTGTGTGTCATCTCCACTACATGAAGGAGAAACTCAATCTCATGCAGAAAACAGGCAGAGCTGGGACTCAGAACTCTGCCTGCAGGTGCCAGAGCCCAAAGCCTTCAGCAGGGGCTCATTGCAATGATCTTCAAAGACTTTGTGTTTGTGCAGTGGGCAGTTTACCAACTGAACCATCATCCTAGACAAGCTGCTGGTAATGGAACACAGGACCTTTTGTATGCTGGCTACACAATGTCACTGACCTATACTCAACTTCACTCCACTGTTTTTATTCTGCTTAAACTACACACTTGTGGTTCATAGTAAAATTTGGACAACATTTATGGAAGATTTATTTGTAGTTGCCAAGAATTGGAAACACCTGTGGCGTTCTTCTGTGGCTGTGATGAGCAAACCAAGGTCATCTACCCAAAACCTGAAGGATGCACTGGCCGCTGGTGGGCCTCAAGGCTCACCTAAGAGTCTAAGCTCAAATGGCTGTGTTTTGAACCATTTCATCCATAAAGACTGCATATCAGGAGGGTCAGGGTAGACAGAGGTGCAGCTGCAGTACTTAAGTGTAGAGACATGGCCATTTACTAAAGGCATGAATATTTGTGTCCCGATCATGGTGCTGGACACAAAGCCCTTCCCTCAGGCTGACATGTATATTCATAAGCTCCGGGTACAAGCAAAACACTGAGACATGAAGACTGAAGGAAGTCAACAGTTAACACAATGAGCAAATACAGCTATGGGCCCTATGAGGGCATGGGAATTATACAGAGCTGGGATTTTGACATCAGCATACATGGAAAAGAGACAATCACAGTGACCTCTGTTACTGCAGTCAGGGACAGTCAACCTGGGTCCACCAAGGTCTGTTGCATGGCAGTTTCTTCTAAGTTGACACTTTTCCTCTAAGGAGGCAGAGATACTCAACCAGATTCAGGAAATCTGGAAAAAGTGAACTTCCAAGATTCCCTAGGGTCCCTTGCCAAGGCTAGTGAAGCAGTAACTGCTGGGGAAGGAGGTCAGATAGCCAGAGGTCTGAGAGAATCTGTCAAGCTGAATGCAAGTCATGCAGGGGCTTCCAGGGTTGCAGCTCGCATGTGTTGTGCCTTCTGGGCTGGTTTATTCAGTGCTGCAGCTGCATGTGAGACATCCTGCTCCTCTGAATCACCAAGTCAGACTTTGGTGTAATTGCTACTCTGCTATTTCACTAGATCCCTGTCTGAGGCCTGTAAATTCATGTGTCTTGTGTCTCCAGGGAACGTCTCACACAAGGTGTAAGACAGAGGTACTCTAACCAAACAAGTGAAAAATCTGTATGACAAGAACTTCAAGTCTCTGAAGAAAGAAATTGAAGGAGACCTCAGAAGATGGAAAAATCTGCCATGTCCATGGATTGGCAGGATTAATATGGTAAAAATGACCATCTTGCCAAAATCAATATACAGATTCAATGCAATCCCCATCAAAATCCCAACTCAATTCTTCATAGAGTTAGAAAGAGCAATTCAAAAATTCATCTGGAATAACAGAAAACCCAGGATAGCTAAAACTACTCTCAAGAGTAAAAGAACTTCTAGGGGAATCAGTATCCCGGACCTCAAGCTGTACTACAGAGCAATAGTGTTAAAAACTGCATGGTATTGATACAGTGACAGGCATGTAGATCAATGGAACAGAATTGAAGACCCAGAAATGAATCCACACTCCTATGGTCACTTGATCTTTGACAAAGGAGCTGAAACCATCCAGTGGAAAAAAGATAGCCTTTTCAACAAATGGTGCTAGTTCAACTGGAGGTCAACATGCAGAAGAATGCAAATTGATCCACTTATCTCCTTGCACTAAGCTCAATCCCAAGTGGATCAAGGACCTCCACATAAAACCAGACACATTGAAACTAATAGAAAGGAAACTAGGGAAGAACCTTGAACATATGGGCACAGGGGAAAATTTCCTGAACAGAACACCAATAACTTATGCTCTAAGATCAAGAATTGACAAATGGGACCTCATTAAATTACAAAGTTTCTGTAAGGCAAAGGACACTGTCAAAATGACAAAGTGGCAGTCAACAAACTGGGAAAAGATCTTTACCAACCCTACATCCGACAGAGGGCGATTATCCAATATATACAAAGAACTCAAGAAGTTAAACTCCAGAGAGGCAAGTAACCCTATTAAAAAATGGGATACAGAGATAAACAAAGAGTTCTCACCTGAAGAATATCTAATGGCTGAGAAGCACCTAAAGAGATGTTCATCATCCTTAGTCATTAGGGAAATGCAAATCAAAACAACCCTGAGATTCCATCTCACACCAGTCAGGATGGCTAAGATCAAAAACACAGGAGACAGCAGTTGTTGGCGAGGATGTGGAGAAAGAGGAACACTCCTCCACTGCTGGTGGGATTGCAGGCTGGTACAACCACTCTGGAAAGCAGTCTGGCGGTTCCTCAGAAAACTGGGCATGACACTCCCAGAGGATCCGGCTATACCACTCCTGGGCATATATCCAGAGACTTTACCTGCATGCAATAAGGACACATGCTCCACTATGTTCATAGCAGCGTTATTTATAATAGCCAGAAGCTGGAAAGAACCCAGATGTCCCTCAACGGAGGAATGGATTCAGAAGATGTGGTATATCTACACAATGGAATACTACTCTGCAATTAAAAATAATGAATTCACGAAATTCCTAGGCAAATGGTCAGATCTTGAAAATATCATCCTTAGTGAGGTAACCCAATCACAAAAGAACACACATGGTATGCAGTCACTGATAAGGGGATATTGACCCAGAATCTCAGAATACCCTAGACACAATCCGCATATCAATAGATTTCTAAAAAGATGGAAGGAGAGACCCCGGGTCCTGGAAAGACTAGATGTAGGGGAACGCCAGGACAGAGTAACGAGAGAGGGTTGAATGGAGAAAAGAGGGAGGGAAGGGGGCTTATGGGACTTTCGGTGAGGGAGGAAACGGGAAAGGGGAAGTGATTTGGAATGTAAATTAAAAAAATAAAATAAAATAAATAATAAAAAAAATGGGGTACAGAGCTAAACAAAGAGTTCTCACCTGAAGAATATTGAATGGCTTAGAAGCACCTAAAGAAATGTTCAACATCCTTAGTCATTAGGGAAATGCAAATCAAAACAACCCTGAGATTCCATCTCACACCAGTCAGAATGGCTAAGATTAAAAACACAGGAGACAGCAGTTGTTGGCGAGGATGTGGAAAAAGAGGAACACTCCTCCACTGCTGGTGGGCTTGCAAGCTGGTACAACCACTCTGGAAAACAGTCAGGTGGGTCCTCAGAAAACCAGGCATGACACTCCCAGAGGATCCTGTTATATCACACCCAGAGGCTTCCCCTGCACGCAATAAGGACACAGGCTCCACTATGTTCATAGCAGCCTTATTTATAATAGCCAGAAGCTGGAAAGAACCCAGATGTCCCTCAATGGAGGAATGGATTCAGAAGATGTGGTATATTTACACAATGGAATACTACTCTGCAATTAAAAACAATGAATTCATGAAATTCCTAGGCAAATGGTCAGAACTTGAAAATATCATCCTTAGTGAGGTAACCCAATCACAAAAGAACCCACATGGTATGCAGTCACTGATAAGGGGATATTAACCCCGAATCTCGAAATACCCAAGACACAATTCACATATCAATAGATTTCCAAGAAAATGGAAGGAGAGACCCCTGGTCCTGGAAAGACTGAATGTAGGGGAATACCAGGACAGAGAAGCGAGGGGGCTTGAATGGGGAACAGGGGAGGGAAGGGGGCTTATGGGACTTTCAGGGAGGGAGGAAACGGAAAGGGGAACATTTGGAATGTAAATAAAAAAATGTAGAAAATTAAAAAAAAAACACAGAGGTACTCAAACTCCTCTTGGCTGACCATGGAGTTGGTTCTACATCTCCCCGTGTTGACCAACACTGTGCTTGGGGGCCAAGTCCGGAGACTGGCCCTTTCTGAGTTGTGACATGAGCAACCACACCCCAGTTTGTTGATCAGGAAAGAATGGCATTATTGACAAGCATGGTGGTACAGCTGCTCCATCTCATGCCAAGGATACAGCTGGGGCAGCAAAGTGAGGACCAGGCCCAGGGTACAGCTACTATAAGACTCTTCACTTTTTCAGCACATGATGCCCCATCTTCTTATATGGCTCTTTCTCTTGACTGACATGAGAACTGTGTCCTCCATGAGCCTTCACAGAAGGCTGCCACCACATGAAGAAGAGCTAGGAGCTTCTGAGCCAGCACTTCAGGGTAGCCGAGTTACATTGGACCTGGCTTTACAGTGGTACTCATGAGCTGCTGTTCATATTGTCTCAGACATGTGCTCTGATCAGTACCCTTAGAAGCTCTATTGTCAGTTTCTTCCTCAATCCTTTGGGTCCAGACCAGTCTGTAGAGTGCAAGCTGAAAGCTTCTAGTGAACTTGCTCCTGACTGCATGCTGACTTGTTTCTTACGTGCTTGTGCAGTGATGAGTTTCAGGATGGGTCCCACCACCCCAAGCCACATATGTGCATGCACATGGACACTATGAAAGCTGACCCCTGGCTTTACTCTGAGAATAGACATTTGTGAGTCCATGGGTCCCCTCCCAGGCTGCCACTACAGGGAGCCATATACAGGTAGTGAGACTTAGAAGAAAATACCAGGATCCCAGGTGAGAGCAAAGCCTGGGGAAATGCATGGTATAATTTAGCCCCCCTGAAAGTATTTTAATGAATGATTGTGTGAGAGTCAAGAGAACACCCTTAATTCCATCATCACAGCTTCAACTGAAAGGGTTTGAAAGCTAGTTTCAGGAGCCGGCTGGCAGCCCTGCACCTCATCTGTGAAGCACACAGACAAACAAGGGGGTGAAGCTACAAAGAATCTGACAGAGGCATGGGGAGGCAGCCAGCAGGGACAATTATGCCTGACCCATGGGAAATGGCAAGTGCCATTCGATTCTCTGGGATGCCACAGGGTGACAGATTGTCTCCAGCTGGAAAAACAAACCAAGATCAAGGGCAAAGAGAAGGCAGAGGTGGGGAGCGGCAAGGCCCCTAATCACCCTGCACCCCACAGGGACCACCAAGGCCCATCGTGGAAAGGGAGCTTCCTTAAACCTCTAGACTCCTGTGAGCTAGGAGGAGATTCAAGCGGACACACCCAGCTTCTGAGCCAGCTCTCACTATACTCGGTCAAGGCTGATAGGAATAGTCCCTCTCAGTACACTTTTGCTAGGCTTTCCCCTGGCAAAATCATCCTCTTCCAAAGAAATTCCTTCCCCATCCTGAGAGAGCCAGTGAAGCCCCAGGTATTAGTTAGCTTGTCCCGGAATGCCATAGTATGCAAGTGATAAGAGTAGCAAGTCAGGTTGCTCTAGAGACCATGTCCCCGAAGAACAGCCCAACTCTAGGGCTGATTGTCACCCAGGACCATGTGCACTCTCGTAAGAGATGTCATGGTTCACAGCAGCCCTATATCACTCCATTCAAGGATGCCTGCTTGAGGATGTCAACCTACCAATCTCAGGCATATCCAGTCCTCCTTCCATAGACCTGTAGCTCAGACCTTGGGTCTCAGTCACCCATCCAATAGCCTGACCACAGCTTTGGGAGACTCAGATGTTCTGCCACAGGCCTGAACCTCATATCTTGGGGAGGTCTCAGATACCAAGGACCCTTCATCTCTGGGTGCTCAGGCACATGTCTCTTTATATGTGACAGGTAGCCAAAGACTTATATTGGTGGAACAGGTGAGAAAGAGGAGGAAGATAAGTCATATGAGTCCCTTCCTCACTCCCCTAGGAGACTCTAGGCTATCATCATGAGCCCAAAGGCAACAGAAGCAGGAAGTGCACCAAAGCCCAGACAGAGCTGTCTGAGGCATGCCCACACCATTTTTGAAATCAATAAGATAGGAAGAAGGAAAGCACAAAGTCAAGACTGACTCCAAGGTCAGTTACTTCAACTTGACAGGAGGCAATAGAAGCTGAGAAGAGACTGATGAAGCCTGATTGGTATGAAGAAATCAAACCTCAGTATATTCGATATGGGATTCCTGAACCCTGTGGCTCTATCTGATAGAGGCAGATTCCCCTCATCCCTTTGAAGGAGTTATGGTCAATGGGTCCACCACAAGTTCAACTACTACCAAGGAAGAAAAGTAATGAACACACATACTAAACATGATCGCTTAGCACAGTTTCCCTTATATTAGCCCACAGTTAGGCCAACTCACCTAAGAGAGCCTATTTATAGTAACATGTTGAATACAACCTCTGATGAATGCTGTACTGAAAGTGACAATCAGAATAATTGTAGGGACAAACTGTCATGCCATTATAAAGCTTGTCTTCTAGAACAAATTCTGGTGAACAGGAAGGAGCAGGAGCAGTGCCCAGCCTCCACATAGGTATGCAGAGCCCTGGTGGGAGCCATCCCTGGAGGGAAGATTGCACTGAGGAGAGAACTCAGGCCCCAGAAAGTCATCAGTTGTAGATGAATGGCACCAGGAAGAGGTGAGGAGTAGGACCCCACAAGTGCCAGCTCCACAAAGGAGCAGCCCCCATGAAGGAGGTCGCTCAGCATTGGAGCCCTGAGAACAACCCACTCACGGAGCTTCTGAGCACAAAATCTAGGGAAATTCCAGATTGGTAATTGGACAGACTGGTACAAAGGGCAGATCTGCCAGGGTAGTGTCACCTGGATCGTAATAGGCTTCCGTACAGATGACTACAGTGTCCACAGTACTTTAAGAAACCACAAATGAAGTTGAGTCCAGGTTCAAAGCCTGCCTATCCTCTGGTCAGACAAGAGCCCATTACCAGATTCCCATGATGACCCACTCTCTCTATATATGGAAGTCTCAGGGACTGAATACTGACAAAAGCACAAAGACAAAATCTTGTCTAAGCAACTCAGCCACAGCACAATATGTTGCATTCCAGTCACTTTGCCACACCATGGGCCCAGTTCTGTGGCCCACCCACAGAGACTGTCTTTATGCCGTCTCCTGACACCACTCAGCACCCTTTTCCCAGCCACTCTACTGTGAGGCAGAGCCTGTTACCTGACCTGAGACAGACCTGGGACCTGGGTTTGAGTGACATAGAACAGTCAAGTCCTTCTACCTAGGATGCCACAAAGACCCCAAGGATGGAAGCTCTTTGTAGTAAGAGTATGATATCAGGAAAAAAGTCAGGAAGGAGTCTAAGATGAGACATTGCCCCACAGAGTGAGTCCACTCTAGGGCAGTATGGGATATTCAACTTGACCAGACATGGAAAATGGTGTAAATACAAGTCTTCCCATGCCTGAGGCAGAGCAGAGAAAATGTCACCTCTAGGAGCTGGAATCTTTCTGACTTCTGGAGGTCCCTACAGAGAGCTACCCAGAGTGCTGCTGGGCGCAGATGAGAGGGACACTTGACTGAGAGCTACAGCCCAGTAAGACATTTGCTGGAAAGTTCTTTCCGGATATACTTGTCTTCATGCTTTTCTGGAAGGGGCACTGATGGTTACATGCAGATGCCTACAGAGCCATCTCAGAGGGCCATGCTCTCCCTCGTGGGCCTTACAAAGAGTCTGAGCATGAAGCACTCTGAGACTCCCTCAAACACCGTACTGATGAAGATGATGATTTCCTGTGCTCTCGGGAAGAACATGGAGTACAGTGAAGGCGTGGGTTTCCGGGACCCTTCCTGAAGAAGCTGACTCTCAGAGCTCCCACCCTCATGGCTCCAGAGCCAGCCCCTGGGGCTGTCCTGGGATCCTGCATTCTTCTGGCCTCCACAGAGGCCCTCCTGCCAGCCCCCACCCTCCACACAGTCAAGTCCAAACCTAACTCCTCTTCCAAGGCCTCTTTCATGTGGTTTCTATCTAATCTAAAAACACCTCCTTTCCTGCTGTCTTTGTCTCTGTCCGTTGTTCCTCAAGTCTCCTTTTGAAACTCCGGTGCCTGAAAAGCACACATCCATCCAAATGTGCACTGTCATTGGTATCCACAGGGACTCCCCTCATTCCCCCAGGAACAAAGGCAACAGTGAGTTGGGGACATGTGTGGTGCCAGACCCTGCCTCACATTTTCCCCCATTCAGTGGCAGAGGGCTGGTACAAACAGTGGCTTCTTTCTGGCTTTCATGTGTCAAAGCCAGGAGACAAGAGAAGCTCTTCTGTCAGCGGGTCTCATGTGTGTCCAGTGGTACCTCACTATGCCTCACACTCTCTTACAAAAGGACCTGCTTGACTCTGGCTTAGGAAGTTACACTAGCTTCAAGGAGATTTAGGGACCTGAGTGGCAGGATTAGCACAGACACACAGGGCTGGTCATTACACTGTGCCAGCCAGGAATCCCAATACCCTGCAGTCAAAGGTGTGTGTTAGGACATCCGACATTTCTCAGAGTGAAGGATCCAATGGGTCATCAGCAGGTCAAACCCTCAGAAGCTCAAGCTCAAGTCTGTCCCCCAGGGCAGAGTCCAGTGTGTTCCACAGACACCAAGAGTTTCAGGGTCTGTAGCCACACATGAGACGGGGGAGCCCCACTCTGCTCCCTGAACTCAGGCTCCTGCCTCTGTCACTTGAGTCTGCTTGAGCCTTACTGCAGTGAGTGTGCCTCAGAACATTCTGTCTGACAGATCTAAATGATATTTAGGTTTGACACTTGTGGTTTTCAAGCAAGATCTATTTTGTGAAGAACTGCCTTTCTTGGCATAAAATAATTGGAAAGTACCTCAGATATCTCAATAAAACACATCAAAAGTAACTCTCTCCAGCTTGTTTTGACACGTCCACTTGTGGTTTCTGTCAACTTTAGCTAAACATCAGGTTTTCTCAGACAGAACAAACCATTAAAATATTCAACAGAGAAAGTAAATAAATATAATTCCTCTTGTGTTTGCCTATTTGGAATAAAAGGTAATATTGAACAGAGAGGCCACCCAGCTCAGAGCACATTTCTCTGACTCGTAAATTGGCAGTAATTATTTGTATAGGATTTAAATGCTGAAGCCATGGACGCTGCCCTTTTTAAAAAAATGCTTCATTGTGAAGTCAGAACACACTGAACAGCTCTGTGCTTACAGAGGGTTGTCCAGTTCTGTCAGATAAACCCTGGGTTTACTTAGGTGGGTCTGAGATCAGAAAGAGCAAGGAATAAAACACACATCATTCTGGTGGGGAAAAAGGGGACCCCAGAACTCTGCCTCCATGTATTCTAACCTTCAAATGCTACCAAAGACCAAGGAAGAAACAGTCAAACCTCCATAGAGTGTGCCTACCCTTGGACTTGGCAATGCTTAGGAGAAAGACAGGCAGAGAGAGGAGAGGAGAAAGCTTTCATTGAAAGGCCATGTGGCCATGGAGGCTGGGAAGCAGAGGTCAGATGCCAGCCCAGGAGAACTTCGGGGGAGAAGGATGAGTGTGCACAGTCTCCTCCCTTTCTCTGTCCAGAGCCCTGGAGGTCCAGCGGCTGAGCACGCTGCCTGTTCCCACTCAGTCTTCACACAGTAGTGAGACTGCTCAGTCTCACTACTTAGTGTTAGGAAGAAAGTAAGGAAGTCACAGAAGGCTGGGTTCAGTCATAAAGTCACAGAACCTGGATCTTGGGATCCTTAGGCAGGAAGCTGGCTTCTCCCTGCGGAGCATGGCAACTGTGGCTCTGCCCTGCCTTCCTGTCTCTGAAGAACTCCAAAGCAGTATAAGGACAAACATGGACAACAAAAAATGTCGTTTCTTCTTCTGATTCTTGGAAGATATAGTTCAGTTTCTCATATGCCAAACAAAGAGGCCATGAAAAGGAGCTAGAGGAGTCAGATGTTCTTCTGTGATGTAAGAGGATATCCGAAATTCACCTTGTACAAGCATCTGTATACAGACAATATATGGCCACTGCTCTGCTCGGTGGTGGAGCTTGGGAACCCAAGGCCAGTAGGGCCATTCTTGTCCTTACAGAGTTACTAGACCATTATGAGGTGTTAGGCAACCAAGCAGAGGAGGCCTCCAAGAAAGGGTTATAATCAAGTCAGGGTGCTGAGGAGGAGACCTCTGACATTAGATGAGATGGAGCCAGGACATAGGAGCCCTGAAGGTCATAGAGGCTCAGGTGGCCAGGGACATGAAGGGGACATACACAAGATTTAGCAGGTTCTATCTAGATAGAGGGCAGGGAGAAGAAAAGACAAGTCATACTTAAGATGATGGCAATGGCAGAGGACACTCAGGAGAGGGAAGCAAAGGCCTGAGATGCTGCAAACAAAACAGAGGGCAGGGCAAATCCAAAGAGTGGCTACAAAACAATGGGTGACTAGATGTGGGGACAGAAAAAAAGAGAGGGGAAAGAAAATGACAATGAAGGAAAGAAGGGACCAGGGGCAGGAGAGACAAAGAAAGATACAAAGACCCTGAGATGGGAAAGGAATAGAGGCAGGCCATGGATGAGAGAGATGGAGAAAGAGAGACAGTAGGGACAGGTCTTAAGTGTCCAACTCAGTGACAGAGCTATGGCTTAGGTAGAAGACAGAGGCAGAGGCTGAGGTTAGCTGAAGGAGAGATGCTCACAGAGACACAGATGAGCTGCTGAGTGTGGCGTGGGCTAGGCAAAGACTCAAGTGTGATGAGCACCCAGACACACGGAGAGAGTCTAATCAGCTGTGTTAGAGGGAGGAGTGTGACTGCTGGGCTAGGGAGGGTAGGGAGCAGTGTAGGGCTCCAGGGGAAAACAGAGCCTAGAGTATCTGCTAGCAAGCAGGTGTGGGAGGCTTGACCTGGACTATCATCTTCCAAGATGCCTTGAGCTACCAGGAGCTGTGCCCAGCAATGGAGTCTGTGATGGCTGAAGTGTGTCCCCAAGTTCATGTGGAATCCTCAAGACAGGACCTACATACTTGAAGAGACAATTAAGGCAAGATGGGGAGAGTACTTAGAGCCTTCAATATGGCTAGTATCTTTATGCAAAGGACTATCATACAGGCACACGCAGAGGGACATGCGAGAACACAGCAAGAATGCTGTCCAAAAGCCAAGGCAGAGGCCTCAGGAGGAGCCATACCATCATACCCTCAGTCCCGGTACCTCACCATGCAGTCATGCAGTCCCTGAGACCCACACAGAGTCAGCCCTGGCTCTGAAATCATCTCCGTCCAGTGGGAAGGAGGCTCAAGAGCCATCCCTGATGCTGCTAATACTGTGCGGAGGCCAAAGCTCTCTGAACACAGAAGAGTGACAGTGGTGGTCACCATGGAAACAGCCCTTGGAGAATGTCTCTGACTCGGAGCTTCAGGGCACAGACTCTGAAAGACCCATCTGACTAGGACAGACTTCCATTTAAAGTGCCTTGGAGGCTGGGATACAGTTCATTTGGCAGAATGTTTACCTAGAGTGCATGAAAGTCTGGATTGGATCCCTGCATAAACAGGATGGTGTGCCCACCTGTAATCCCAGGACTTCAGAGGTGAAGAGAGAGACTCAGAAGTTCAATGCCATTCTTAGATACATAGTGAGTTTGAAACCAACCTTGAATATATGAAATCCTATCTTTAAATTATAGCAAAATAATCATATAATAAAATAAAAAAGTACTTTAGTTCACAGTCTGTCCTTACCTGGAAACCAACCACAACCACATGCACACAGAAGGAGTCACTGAGCTGGGCTGGCTGTGCCTTTCTCTGTGCTCATAGTTGCAAGAGCACATTTGTTGTGCACAGGTCTGCATTCAGTCAGCCAAGGGCAGAGGCCTCAGCAGGAACCAGCCTGTGACACCTGAACCCCAGCCCCAGTTCTTAGAGATCCTCTGCAGCTGTCAGCCCTGTGAGAGTGTCAGGCGTGAGTCGCAGGTTGCACCCCTCTTGGTGAGGACTGGTTGTGATTTGCTCCAAGACTGATCCCAGACACATTAATTTCAATGCCAGTGCTCCGAAGCAGCTTCCAGAGAACACACACACAATCACAGAATTTATGGTTCAGTTCAGTTCCTCCCTTCTGAAGGGAGAACCATTGCTTGGGGCTTCTTCAGGCTCAGTGCTGTCTTCTGACATTTGCAGCCCAGTGAGCGAGTGTTGTGAACTGTACGTTGTCCTTTAACACAGCCAGCTTGGGCCAGGCAAGAAGTTGCAGAAAGGGCAATGAAAGACATTTTCTGATATTTGCCCACATGCACATCCTAAAGAGGAGAGCTTTTCTGATATTTTCATTTCTCTGAGACAGATCTTACTCCGTAGCCCAGGCTGGCTTTGAACATGAGGCAATTGTCCCACTAGGATCACAGGTATGTACCACCACACCCAGCTAAAGACCCTCAGACTTCTGCAGAAATATTTGCACTGTCTAGAGATAAGTCTAATTCTTTCTATATAACTCCCCTATCCTTCTGAAATAGAATAGAATGCAGGCCTCTGTGAATCTCTCCTAGGCTTTCCCAGAACTTGGCAGGATGCCAGGCACATGGAGATGGGCAAGGAAGAGTTAATGGTTCCCCAGGGTCAATTTTTCCCAGGTTCAACTACTCTTCAAGGTCAGCACCCATCCAGGGTCAGCTCCTTTCCAGGGTCAGCTCCTTTTTGTGTCAGCTTTTTGTTAAGGTGAGTTTCTCCTTAAGGTCAGCTTCTCCTCAAGGTCAGCTTCTCCTCTCAGTTCCTCCTCAGTGACAGCTGTTCCTCCAATGGCAGCTACTCACCAAGCTTAGCTGTTCCTTCAGTGTCAGTTACTTCCAAGAGCTGACCTTGAAAAGGAATTGACCGTGGAGAAGCTGACTGCCGAGGAGGACCTGAGTAGGTGTTGTCTCTGGGCAAGAGGGTGACTGGGATGAGGAAGGCGAGCACCAGGATATGATTGGTTAAACAGAAGTGCTAGACCCGAATGAAGGTTAATATCTGGAGCTGGAAAGCAGAGGACAGGCCGTAAGACCACCTAGCTTTATAGCTCTGTGCCAAACCTCACAGCAGGTACAGTGAAGGAGCCATTTCTGCATGTAAGGAGCTCTGCTAGGTCATGTTGTCTGGTTTCTATAGAATTGGATGTTGTCTGGTTTCTATAGAATTGGATGTTCTTTAGTGGGAGCCAGGCACCCAGCCTTTCTCCAGGCCCCAGTCTCAGCACCTCCTTCTGTGTGGTTTCAACAGCACACCTAATTTTACAGTGATTGGCTTATTCACTTCAGAGTTTTTCTTTGTCATTAAAAACATTCTTTCTAGGTTTTAAATGATTCCATAGTCCTGTGGGGTCAGGTGTTTCCCTGAATTGAGAAGAGACATTATTTGTGACTATCAATAATTATTTTCTTATTAATGTAATTAAAGATCTTATTCTTCCCTATCTAATAGATGAGGCAAAATAAACCTTCCAATTATCTTCACTTTCGGGTTTTTTTTTCAAAATATCTCCAATTATCACTCTTGCTAGAAGTATAATCAAGTTGCATAAATTAGCTTCTATTCTTAGCTACAGTTTAACTATCCCCCATCTTTTCCCAGCACTTTGTATGTTATGGTGACAAATTCTAAGTTAACACATCTATTCCACACACAACTCAAATCAAAAGGGCCAAACTGAAATGATGCATTGACAGAGAGTTCTACTCTGAACACCACACTGGGAACAAAGGGTCCAGCCTCCAGGCAATGCAGCGCTCCCCCTCTGAGTAGTCACTCTTCCAGACACGTGTTGGGGCCCGGTGAACAGGCTGCCATGAATTGCTGCTGGGTAGCAGAAAGTGAAACAGAAGAGAGGCCATGCTGAGGCAGGCTGAAGCCTGCTCCCACTGAGCACTATGTGCATGGGCTCTCCGGAAGTGTGAGGAGCTGGACTTCTGTTACCATGGCCCTCGTAAGTACTTAAGCAGGAGCTCCTAAGAGTGTGACTCATGTCCTCCCCATCTGCTGACAATCTAGCTGTCATCTCCCACCTTCATTTTCATCTCCCAAATTCTATCTGTTGTTCAAGTCTGGCTCAGGTCACAGGCAGCCCCATGGCATTTTCCATTTTCCTCCTCCATCTAGGGCATATATAGGCCCCAAGGCCCCTCCTACCCTTCCTTTAAAACAGGATTGGCACAACTGTGACTGGCCACAGACCTCACGCTTTCAACAAAGTAGAGCTCAGCCTTTGTGTAACTAATAGGCACCTATTTACTTGTTGCTTAAGTAGAAATCCAACTTCCCCTTCCAGGCAGTATTATCAGTGTTGTATCTGGAAGTGGAGGGGGCCGAATCCTCGGTAACATTGCCTTCAGGAATCCTCAGGATTGTGAGTCTCTACCACCATCCCTTGGCTCACATGGACTGCACAGACTCACTATAGGATGCCCAGGAAAAAGAACAGTGCCCACCATTCATATGCAAACCACCAAACACAGAACCTGTTTGTAAGGGTTGACATAAACCTAAGTGAGAGCTCTACACATGCACATGTGTGCCCACACACACACGTACACACATGAGAACATGAACACATAAATACACATATCCTCCTAGAGGCATACATGCACAGACACATATATATGCACATGTGTATATATATGTGCACACATATGAACACAGGTACACTTGCTCTCATACACATATACACACATGAGCACATGCACACACATGAGCACAAATGCATGCACACACATGCACACATAGGTACACATGTATATGTACACATGCACATAAATGAATGCACATGCACATATGTATTTGCATACATGCACACACAAGTACAGAAATGTACACATACGTACATGAAGCTGGATAAATACCTACATGCCTAGATATAAGAAGAAACATCTCTCCTGTGCTGGCATGGATGAATCATACACTGAGCACAGCATCTGGCATGTAGAATCTTCCTGTGTAGTGACTCAGAGAAAAAGCAGGTCAGTTTAGCATTGTGGCCTCCTGTAAGCTTCCAACTTCTCTAACACTTAGGTGCCTGATTTCCCAGACATGGACCTTCGATGGCTTGTTCAAAAACAGTTAACAATAAGAGAAGGTTCTTATAAAAACAGATTCCTTAGGAGAAGAGCAGAGCTCAGGACATCCTGTGGATTACCCTCTGACCATGAGCTGACTGAAGAAGGGTCTCATGAGGTTGAATGAACCATCTCCTGACTCTCATGATGACCACTGTGCCCTTGTCCTGTACATTCACCCTTGGTGTATGTATCGTTGACCAAACAAGATATCCGCTTTCACAGAGAGGCAGAAAGCACTGCAGCAAAAACTATGTATGACACAGGAAGTAGACACAGTGGACAAAAAAGAAGGTCTCTCATACTTAGTGTCATACTGACATGTGCTCAGTTGTGTGGGCATCTCTGTGTATTGCAGAGAGTAGGTAACAGACCCTGAAGGGTAGGAAGAGGTCTGGTGAGTGAGGCAAGGCTGGGCAGGGCAGGCCAATCATATCATGGACCCTTGGGAAAGTTGTAATCTTTTATCACTATGGGCAGCAGCAGGCTGTGGTGGCTGCTACTACTGTGTATGAACCAAGAGGTGGAGCTGGGGTGGTGGGTAGCAGCAATGACTAGGCAAAAAGAAATTGACTATGGTTGGGTGGTCTGGACACGGCTAACCACTGGCGAGTTGCCCAGAGGGTTGACTTCCTCCTTGGGCTACTGTGTTCCCATAGGTACTCTATCCAACAATGTCCATTCTGTGAGGATAACATCTCTCCTATAGGAACTGTGCCCCTCCTAAAGGTACTGTGTCTCCATAGATATCACACCCCCCATGGAGACAGAGCACCCTGTTCTGTGTGCTGTGAACCTCCTGTGGGTGTAGCCACCATACTGGTAAGCTTCTCCTACTCCACTCCAAAAGGCTCTACTTGGACTCACGAGTATGCAGGTTCTCAGCTGAGCCTCTCACATGGGGTGGTGGCATCTTAATCTGATTTTCTCTGGTTCAGTCATTTCTTCCATTGAGAATATGCAATATGCTATGTGCTCATCCTTTGGAACCCAGAGACTTACAGGGGCAGTTCCTGCTCCCAAGGGTGCGACTCTGATTGGCTGGTTCTTCTGAGGACAGAACCCTGCAGAGGAACTAGACAGAAACAGAATTCTGTAGGGAGTGCAGAGAAGTAGAGCTCTCTATGGTAGAGGAAACAAAGTGGGGTACAGGAAACCAGGGTTTGTACAGGGAGTCAAAGTGTCCCCCACTTCATGTACCTTGGGAGAGTTTATCAGAAATCCTCGAAGGCTCAAGCCTTGTCTTCAAGTTCCCAAGAGGATGCCAAAGCTCGGGACAAGATCACCGGGAAGCCTTCCTCCTTACCATCCAAAGTCTTGTGGAGAAGCAGTCAGCAGGATCTTAGACGCTGCTGATAATGCACAGGTCACTTTTCTGTAGTTCACCTCACCTGTGCACACAGACGTTCAACACTCAGGGAGGAAGGGAAGTGAAGAGATGAGAGACAAAAACTACTTGCCCTTGCATACGGCACTGAACCTCATGTTTTCAGTAAGTCACCTGTAAGTGTGTGTGTGCTACTCTTGGCCTAGGGACATACAAGTTTTTAAGACTGCCTCTTAAAGCAAAGCCAAATTTCCACTCTTTTCCAAGACGCTTCACCACACATCTGCCCTTCCCCCTGGAAATGTCCCCATCAGTCCAGACAAAACCAAGATTCACTTGGGGCTGCTATAGCACTTTCTGCACTCACAGTACCACCACATTGCAAGGCCACCCCCTCTTCCCTGAGCACCACAACTCACTTGGTCAGTTCAGTTGCTCTGTCTTGTATCAGCAACAGAATGGGGCCTGATGTCAGTCTCTGTCTCCAACAAACATGTCAAGTCCTTCTTACGAATCCATCTGGAAGAAGCATGAACATGGATTGGAGGTGGAGCACACTTTCCATCTTCCTGGTTTCCTCTTGTTGGCATCCTTATGGACAAAACCCTTGGGGAGTGATAGCTGTGCTGGAAAATGAAGCCAGGCAAGAGCTTAAAGAAGACCCAGCACATTGCCTCCTAACCTACCCTAGCTCACCAACCATCTTCCTCCTCATGCCAGATGCCCAATTTCCTCCAATCAGGTTTTCTACAATGAAACAACATGGCAGAGGTCCTTGCCTCCAACAGTATTGGATGCTGTATCTCATTTACACAAAGGCTCTTGGTGAGAATAGCCACCAAAGATCCTAGGCCAATGATGACCTGGTAGTGGAAAATAATGAGTGGAAGGAAGGGTCACAGGGTTACTCCTCACATGGTCAAGTAGGCAAGACAGTGGTGGACAACAGAAACACTGAACTGCAAATGCAAGTCTTAATAGGCCTGCGTGTTCCACAGTTGTTCTGGACTATGATGTCAGCTCTGCCTAAGAGTTCTCATTTACAGTTTGACTCCATCCAAAGATAACCAAGCAAAGGAGGCTGACACTCTATTCCAGGAGCTGTATTCTAGAATAGGATTCCTGGAACAAATGCTGACAGATTTAAGTTTTTAAGACAAGGTTTACCCTTGAATTTATTCCGTAGTCAAGGACAACCTTGAATTTCTGATCCTTCTGCCTCTACCTACCAAGTGCTGGGATAACAGGTATGTACCACTGTATTTGATTTATGTGTGCTGGGGTTTGAACCCAGGGCATCCTGCATGCTAGGTAAGCAAACGACCCATTGAGCTATCTCCTGCCTAGAAAGCCATCTTCTTAAGTGGCACCAAGTAGATGAAGGCACATGTGCAGAACAGAATGACCCTTGGGCTTTGCAAACCTTCTCAGTATTGAGCCTGAACATGCAGCCTCCCTTCAGTCCTGGTCTTCAGAGGGCCTCTGTGAGGTATGGGGAGGGTTATCAAGGCCCTAGGAACCCTGCACCTGCCCAGCCATACTATCAAGCCACACATCTTTGGCTCTGTTCCTCTGGTTCCTCAGTATACCAGATGTTCTTGCATAAATGAGACGTTTGTGACCTCCATGTTCCTTGAAGACAACAGCTTCTGAGTGTGTGAGTATACTAACTGTGATGTTCCTTTGGATATACAGACACAAGGCCAGAGGAAACCTGCCTTCTGGCATAGAGAAGTGTCAAAGCCTGAGTAGCAAGATGACTAGTGAGCTAGAAAGCAGTTTATGAAGGGTGAGATAGGATTTCTTATAGATCTGTTCTGAATTTACTTTTACTTTCAGCATCTCTCTCTCTCTCTCTCTCTCTCTCTCTCACACACACACACACACACACACACACACACACACACACAAGAGAGAGGGAGAGAGACAGAGACAGAGAGAGAGACAGAGAGAGAGACAGAGACAGAGGCAGAGACAGTGCTGGGGTTCCTTTTTCACAAGCCATCCTTGGGATGAGGCATCCTGTCTGTCCCTTAACTCCTATGTGTCCTAGGTCAGCAGCCAAATCACAGCAGAACCACAGGCATCCACAGGCAGTGTCTGGGATCAAACTGTGCTCATCTATGAGCATAACACTCTTTGAAGGTGAGCTCTGGGCAAGGCTGGGTTGGGACAACGCTGGGGTTCTGATAGGGGCCCATCGCTTTCTGACTTGTGAGACAGGTTTGATCTCATCAGGCAAAGACCTGACATTCCCTTTTGTCTGCACGCCCAAGAGTCCACAGGTTATGCTAAACCCTGTAAAATCATCAGACAAGGAGAATGTGAAAAGGTGCTGAAGAGGGGGCAGAAATAGGGGCAAATCACAGAGGAATTCAGAGTCCCTTGGTGGTGACCCCAGCCACCCCGTCCATAGAAGAAAGACCTATGAGCTTCCTCTCATCTAAGAAGCTCAGCAAGATCAAAGCTGGGTCACCCACGCAACAGAACTCAGAGGTTGATGCTACCCCTCTTCAGCATCCCTCAGAGCACCACATGCCTCATTCTCAACCTAGGGGATCATCAGTGCTTCTTCTAACAGTATAAATGTAGCAAAAAGTCACTAGATTAAACAAGAACTCTACATTTTCAGAAAATATTCACCACCTAGAATCATAACTCATAAGGTCACATGAGGATAGGAAGGCAAGAGAACTGGGTAAGAGGAGTCAGGAGACAGACGGGGAAATGAAACAGGACAAAGAGATGAGGGAAGGGAAGATCTGGCAAATAGACAGACAGACAGACAGACAGACAGACAGACAGACAGACAGGAGAGGGGCTTTGTGAGGGCAATGATGACCATATGCTATGCTAATGTGATCATGTCCCTTTATGCTTGATTCCAAAGTCATCTTCCAGTTCCTCATCCTTTCCAGAGGACGAAAAGCAAGCAGGTGTCTGCGAATGCTAGCCAAAGTGAGAGGGCAGTCTTACAGAATCCCAAGGCTGGGATTTGGTAAGGCTTAGCCTTCAGCTGTTGTGTCCCACCCCAGTGGTCCCACTATGGCTCAATCTCTTCCCTAGACCCGCTGCTGTCTGAACATCTCTCTCCTCTACCTACAGGAGGAGGCCACAGAGATAACAGCACATAGCTGTTGTCTGTGCTTTTGTTGTCTGTGCTCATGATGTCCCTCAGGAACCTCTGAGATCCTTCCTCTAGGGATTCCTGCTCAGGGCCATCATCAGAGGGTTCACACATGTGGATTCTTCCATCTCAGGGACTTGTCCTCAAGAATCTTTCACCTCTTGGACTTCTCCATTCAGGGACTCCTCCATCTCAGGGAGGATCCTGCACCTGTATGCACAGATTGCCATGTTAACTGGGATTAGCAAGGAAGTACAGGAAGATTCTGCTCACTTAGGTTTTTGGAAAGATCCAAGAGGAACCAGTTCTCTCCTGCAAAACTCCACTCTGCAGTCATCACCAAGGAAGAAGCCCCAGACCCCAATGGGAACATCATCATGGGGAAGTTGCTGACCAGACCCCTCAGGGTTGCCTTGAGTCCTAAGTAACAATATCTGATCCACCTCAAAGAACAGCTACTAAGGCCTGCAGCTCCCCATGACTCACATTCACCTGGTGGATCTGAGACCATTGACATTTTCCACATCTTCCACTCTGTGTGATCATGATTGGAGGACTCTGAGATTCATATGGACAGTTTCTGACTCCCACAGCAATCAGCGTTATCTACAGGGTTATCTACAGTCCAGCTTTCCCACTACACAGAGGGGATAGACATATTCATCCTCTTCTTTCATTGCCAAGAGCATTAAGCACACCTTTGGAGTATCATCTACACTTTTGAGATTTATTTTATTTTCAGTTCTGTATACTTGTGTGTATCTGTATGTGAATGTACTCAGGAGAACAAGTGCCCTTGGAGGCCAGCAAGCATAGACTCCCCAGAGCTGGAGATGCAGGTAGTTGAGAGGGGCCCAGTGTGTGTGCTGGGAACTAAACTCAGTTCCTCTGCCAAACCAGTAAGTGCTCCTAACCACTTAAGGTATCTCTCCAGCCACAAAACACAACCTCATTGATGAGACTTGTTTGTGACTGACAAAGTCTAGAGTGACTGTACGAGCTCCGTGGAGACTGGTCACACCATTGTTTGCTCTACTGTATTACATTAGTACATGTAGTTACAGCTTCTTCCCACCCATCCCATCCCTTCAAAACACACACACACATACACACACACACACACACACACACACACACACCACAGAGAGAGAAAGAAAAAGAGAGACTTCAGAAGAAAAACAAATTTCCACCCACCACTAAAGACCTGTACAATGCTAATGTGTGTTTACTAAGACATCTTTGGAGAAATTGAAGACCCCACCTCCCCAAAAGACTTTATTATCTAAAGAGGCACTTAAATCATTTGGCCATTAAGAGTGAGTTAGAACACTGTTGATTCACAGCTCAAGTGGCATGTGAGAGATGAAGGACAGCACCATGTGCTCACTTAGTCAGTTAACTATGCTACTTAGAAACTCAGATGTCCCTCAACGGAGGAATGGATTCAGATGATGTGGTATATTTGCACAATGGAATACTACTCTGCAATTAAAAACAATGAATTCACGAAATTCCTAGGCAAATGGTCAGAACTTGAAAATATCATCCTTAGTGAGGTAACCCAATCACAAAAGAACACACATGGTAGGTAGTCACTGATAAGGGGATATTGACCCAGAATCTTGGAATACCCTAGACACAATTCGCATATCAATAGATTTCTAAGAAGATGGAAGAAGAGACCCCTGGTCCTGGAAAGACTGGATGTAGGGGAATACCAGGACAGAGAAGTGAGAGGGAGTTGAATGGGGAAAAGAGGGAGGAAAAGGGGCTTATGGGACTTTCGGGGAGGGAGGAAATGGGAAAGGGGAAATCATTTGGAATGTAAATTAAAAACCCTCATCCCCACAGGAGGGCTGCAGCTCCCCAGAACTTGCTGACTCTGTCTGCATGGCTAATGGTATCCTGTGTTTCTAATGGTGGCCTTCTTGTCTGATGGCGTCCTGCATATCTATGTTCTTCCTTTTTTTTTCTCTTTACTCCTGTTTTGTTTCCTTTTTGCTCTCCTCATTTTTCTTCACATCCTAAAGACTGAGATTGCTGAGCCTGACCTGCCTCCCTGACACTTGAAAGCACACGGAGGTAGAGATGGGAAGGAAAAGCAACAGAACCACGTGCTCTGGTAGATGTGGGTTCGAGAACCACCAGCTCTGGCAGATGTGGGCTCTAGCCTTTTTCTGAGTCCCACTGTTCTTGTAAGATGGGAGTTAACCTTTACCGCTCTGATGTCCCTGTAAGAATAATCCAACTGAGATGAAAGAATGGGTGACAACTTTGATGGTTTTATAAGACATTCAAAACTATTTGAAAAAGTTGGGCAAAGTTGAGCTCAGGTTGCTAGAATAGGAAAAAGGCAAATAATTAGAGTAACAAAAGCTCACATTCCAACTCAGCACACCAATGTTGTGATTCCCAATGAGCCTCACTTAACAAGAACAGCTGAATAACACAGTCTATCTAATATGATCCATCTGGACTGGAAATGTCATGCAAAACAGCAGAGACCATTACCAACCTACTTCAGTGCATTTCATGAAACTCCACTACTTGGAGCCAGATACCCACAGCTATGCTCCTCTAGAAGCTCAGCATTGGAAAGCGCCAGGTCCAGGCTTCACTGGCAGCTAATGCTTTATCAGATGTCAGGTGCTTATGATGACTTTGGATGTCTAGATGATGGTCACAGTTCAGCTGTCAATGGGCCAGCATATCAATACAGAGTGACTCTTGGACATTACATACTCAGGGTAGAGGGGACATGTAACTGAGGACAGCTGATATCTCCTGTGTAAGTCCAGTGTTAGGTAATTAACCCACAGAGCAATTCTTATGCAATGTCTTATTTTTAAAAAACTTGGATCTGCACATCTGCTACAGCTATTTTAAGCAAAGTCTTTTTTTATAAATCCAAACTAACTACCTTCTTTCCATTTTGCCAGACTTGGATTGTCTTGACACAAATGCTTGCCACATAGCCACAGAACTGAGTCTGGGGGTGTTCTTCAGAAACTTGGGTGACAGCTGAACATCTCACCTGATTGCTGGGTCTGTTTTACTTCTTTGACTTTTCAGTTATGGATTGAACCTGAGGCTCCACATGAGCTAAGCTGGCATTGCACCCTGAGATTTATCCCCAGTCTTTAATTTTCTTTTTTTTTTATTGATTATTTTATTCCTTTACATTTTGAAGGATATCCCCCTTCCTGGTTACCTCTCCACAACCTCCCTCTCATCCCCCTTCGCCCCCTCCCTTTTACCTCGGTGAGGTGCTCCCCTACCCACTCACCCACTCCCATTTCAGCCCTCTAGCATCCCCCTATGCTGGGGCATCAAACCTCCACAGGACCAAACTCCTCCCCTCCCAGTAATGTCAGATAAGGCCATCCTTTGTTCATATCTGGAGTCTTGGCTCCTTCCATGTATACTCTTTGGTTGGTGGTTTAGTCCCTGGGAGTTCTGGGTGGTCCAGTACTGTTGTTCTTCATATAAGATTGTAATTCCCTTCAGCTCTTTCAGTCCTTCCCCTAGCTCTTCCACTGGGGTCCCCAGGTCCGATGGTTAGCTGTGAGTATCTGCATCTGAATTGGTCAGATGCTGGTAGAATCTCTCAGGGAACAGCTATGCCAGGCTCCTGTCAGCAAGTGCTTCTTGGCATCAGCAATAGTGTAGGGGTTTGGTGTCTGCAGATGGGATAGATCTCTTGGTGAGGTGGTCTCTGGATGGTCTTTCCTTCAGTCTCTGCTCCATTTCTTGTCCCTGTCTTTCCTTTGTACAGGAACATTTCTGAGTTAAAAATTTTGAGATGCATGGGTGACCCCATCCCTCAATTGGAGGACATGCTTATCTACTGGAGGTGCTCTGTGCAGTTTGTATCACCCCTTTTTTGGGTATTTCAGCTAAAGCCATTGCCATTGGATTCTGGGAGCATCTCGCTTCCCTGGAATCTGGGACTTTCTAGTGGCTACCCCCCACTTGCCCATCCACCACTACTACATGTTTCTATTCAATTTTCTGACACTCTGTACTTATCTCCTGTCCCTTCCAATACCTGTTCCTGTCCCCCTTTTCTTCCCCTCTTCATTTCACCTAGGTCCCTCCCTCCCTCTACCTCTTCTGATTATACCAATAGCCAACATCAAACTAAATGAAGAGAAATTTGAAGAAATCTCACTAAAATCAGGAACAAGACAATTCTAGCCAGAGCAATCAAGTAACAAAAGAAGATCGAAGGAACACAAATTGGAAAGGAAGAAGTCAAAATATCACTATTTGAAGATGATATGACAATATACATAAGGGACCTAAAAAATCCACTAGAGAACCCCTACAGTTGAAAAACAACTTCGGCAAAGTGACTGGATATAAAATTAATTCAAACAAATCAGTAGCCTTCCTCTACTCAGAGGATAAATGGGCTGAGAAAGAAATCAGGGAAACAATACCCTTCATGATAGTCACAAATAATATAAAATACCTTGTGTGGCTCTAACCAAGCAAATGAAAGATCTGTATGACAAGAACTCCAACCCTCTGAAGTGAGAAGTCAAAGAAGACGTCAGGAGATGGAAAGATCTCCCATAATCATGGATCGGCAGGATTAGCATAGTAAAAATGGCCATTTTACCAAAAGCAATCTAGTTAAATGCAATCCCCATTAAATTCCAAATCAATTTTTCTCTTTTTTTATTGAATATATTCTTCATTTACATTTCAAATGTTATACCCCTTCCCAGTCTCCCCCCTCCCCAAAAACCCCCAACCCATCCTCCAAACCCCTGCCTCCAAGAATATGCTCCTTCACCCAACCCACACCCACAACCCCCACTCGATTTCCCCAAACTGGGGCCTCTATTGAGCCTTCAGAGGACCAAGGACCTCTCCGCCCGCTGATGCCCGAATGACATTCCTCTGCCACTCTTTTGGCTGGAACCATGTGTACTCCTTGGTTGATGGTTTAGTCCCTGGGAGCTCTGAGGCATATGGTTGGCCAACATGGTCCGTTCTTTCCATGGAGCTGCAAATTCTCCCCCAGCCCAACTCCTCCATTGTGAACACCACACTCAGTCCAATGGTTGGCTGCTAGTATTCCCCTCTGTATCTGTAAGGCTCTGCAGGGCCCCCCCAAAAAGACAACCATAACAGGTTCCTTTCAATATGCACTTCTTGTCATCCATACTAGTTTTGGGGTTTGGTCTTTTGAAAGGATGAATCTCCAGGTAGGACAGGCTCTGGGTAGCCTTTCCTTCAGTCTCTGCTCCAGATTTGTCTCCATAGTTGTTCCTGTAAATATTTTGTTCCCTTTATCAGAGGAACCAAAGCACCAGCACTTTGGTCTTCATTATTCTTGAGCTTCTTGTGGTCTGTGAATTGTAACATGATTATTTTGAGCTTTTGGGCTAATATCCACTTATAGGTGAGTGCATACTATGTGTGTTCTTTTGTGATTGAGTTACCTCACTCAGGATGACACTTTCTAGTTCCATCCATTTGCCTAAGAAATTCATGAATTCATTGTTTTTAATAGTTGAATAGTACCCCATTGTGTATATATAGCACAATTTCTGTATCCTTTCCTCTGTTGAAGGACATCTGGGTTCTTTCTAACTTCTGGCTATTATAAATAAGGCTGCGATGAATATAATGGAGCATGTGTCCTTATTACATGTTGGAGTATATTCTGCATATATGCCCAGGAGTGGTATAGCTGGGTCCTCTGTCCAATTTTCTGAGGAACCGCCAAACTGATTTCCAGAGGGGTTTTATCACCTTGAAATCCCACCAGCAGTGGAGAAGTGTTCCTCTTTCTCCACAGCCTCTCCAGTATCTGCTGTCCCCTGAGTTTTTCATCTTAGCCATTCTGACTGGTATGAGGTAGAATCTCACGGTTGTTTTGATTTCCATTTCCCTAATAACTAAGGATGCTGAACATTTCTTTAGGTGTTTCAGAGTCATTCAAGTTTGCTCAGTTGAAAATTCCCTGTTTAGCTCTGTAACCCATTTTTAATAGGGTTATTTGACACTCTGGAGTCTAACTTCTTGAGTTCCTTGTGTACATTGGATATTAGTCCTCTTTCAGATGTAGGATTGGTAAAGATATTTTCCCAATCTGTTGGTTGCTGTTTTGTCCTATTGACAGTGTTCTTTGCCTTACAGAAGCTTTGCAGTTTTATGAGGTCCCATTTGTCGATTCTTGTTCTTAGAGCATAAGTCGTTGGTGCTCTATTCAGGAAATTTTCCCCTGTGACCATGTGTTCAAGGTTCTTCCCCACTTTCTCCTCTGTAAACTTCAGTGTATCTGGTTTTATGTGGAGGTCCTTGGACTTGAACTTTATACAAGGAGATAAGAATGGGTCAATTTACATTTTTCTGCCTGCTGACCTCCAGTTTATCCAGCACCATTTGTTAAACATGCTGTCCTTTTTCCACTGGATGTTTTTAGCTCCTTTGTCAAATATCAAGTGACCATAGGTGTGTGTGTTCATATCTGGGTCTTCAATCCTATTCCATTGATCTTCCTGCCAGTCTCAATACAAATACCATACAGTTTTATCACTATTGCTCTGTAGTAGAGCTTGAGGTCAGGGATGGTGATTCACCCAGTAGATCTTTTGTTTTGGATAATAGTTTTCGTTATCCTGGGTTTATTGTAATTCCAAATGAATTTGCAGATTGCTCTTTCTAGCTCTATGAAGAATTGATTTGGAATTTTGATGGGGATTGTATTGAATCTGTAGATTGCTTTTGGCAAGGTGGCCATTTTTACTATATTAATCCTTCCCATCCATGAGCATGGGAGATTCTTGCATCTTCTGAGATCTTCTACAATTTCTTTCTTCACAGGTTTGAAGTTCTTGTGATACAGATCTTTGACATACTTGGTTAGAGTCACACCAAGGTATGTAATATTATTTGTGACTATTGTAAAGGTTGTCATTTCTCGAATTTCTTTCTCAGCTTGTTTATCCTTTGTGTATAGGAAGTCTACTGATTTGTTTGAGTGAATTTTATATCCAGTCACTTTGCTGAAGTTGTTTATCATCTTTAGGAGTTCCCTGGTGGAATTTTTGAGGTCGCTTAAGTGTATGATCATATCATCTGCAAATAGTGATACTTTGAATTCTTCCCTTCCAATTTGTATACCTTTGATATCCTTTCGTTGTCTAATTGCTCTGGCTCAGCCTTTGAGTACTTTATTGAATAGATAGGGAGAGAGTGGGCAGCCTTGTCTGGTCCCGGATTTTAGTGGGATTGCTTCAAGTTTCTCTCCATTTAGTTTGATGTTAGCTCCTGGTTTACAGTATATTGCTTTCACTATGTTTAGGCATGGGCCCTGAATTCCTGATCTCTCCAAGACTTTTATCATAAAGATATGCTGAATTTTGTCAAAAGCATTTTCAGCATCCAATGAAATGACTATGTGGTTTTTTTCTTTGAGTTTATTTATGTAATGGATTAAATTTATGGATTTCTGTACATTGAACCTTCCCTGCATCCCTGGGATGAATTCTACTTGATCATGGTGAATTATTGTTATGATGCGTTCTTGGATTCAGTTGGTCAGAATTTTGTTGAGAATTTTTGCATCAGTATTCATAAGGGAAATTGGTCTGACGGTCTCTTTCCTTGTTTGGTCTTTGTTTGGTTTAAGTATAAGCATTATTGTGGATTCATAGAATGAATTGTGTTGTGTCCTTTAGTTTCATTTTGTGGAATAGTTTGAAGAGTATTGGTATTAGCTCTTCTTTGAAGATCTGATAGAATTCCCCACTGAACCCATCTGGTCCTGGGTTGTTTTTTTTTTTTTTTTGATGGGAGATTATTAACAACTGCTTCTATTTCTTCAGGTCTTATGGGACTATTTAGATGGTTCATTAGATCCTGTTTTGACATTGGCATTTGGTATGATCTAGAAAATTGTCCATTTCATCCAGATTTTCCAATTTTGTTGAGTATAAGCTCTTGTAGTAAGATCTGATGATTTTTTTGAATTTCCACAGTTTCTGTTGTTATGTCTCCCTTTTCATTTCTGATTTTATTAATTTGGGTAGTTCCTCTGTGCCTTCTGGTTAGTCTGGTTAAGGGTTTATCTATCTTGTTGATTTTCTCAAAGAACCAACCTCTGGTTTTGTTCATTTTTTAAATGGTTCTTTTTGTTTCTATTTGGTTGATTTCTGCCCTGAGTTTAGTTATTTCCTGCTGTCTACTCCTCTAGGGTGCATTTGCTTCTTTTTTTCTAGAGTTTTCAAGTGCGTTGTCAAGCTGCTAGTGTAAGCTCTCTCCAACTTCTTTTTGGAGGCACTGAGAGCTATGCATTTTCCTTTAGCACTGCTTTCATTGTGTCCCAAAGGTTTGGTATGATGTGCCCTCATTTTCATTAAATTCTAAAAATTCTTTAATTTCTTTATTTCTTACTTGACCAAGCTATCATTGAGTAGAGCATTGTTCAACTTCCATGCGTATGTGTTTTTTCTGTTGTTTTTGTTTGAAGTCAGGACCAGCCTTAGGCCATGGTGATCTGATAGGGTGCTTGGAATTATTTCAATATTCCTGTATCTGTTGAGGCCTGTTTTGTGACCAATTATATGATCAATTTTGGAGAAGGCACCATGAGGTGCTGAGAAGAAGGTGTATTCTTTCGCTTGAATATGGAATCTTTTCTAAATAAATGTTAGATCCATTTGTTCCATAACTTTAGTTAGTTTCACTGTGTCTCTGCTTAGTTTCTGTTTCCATGATTTGTCCATTGTTGAGATTGGGGTGTTGAAGTCTCCCACTATAATTGTGTGGGGTGCAGTGTGTGCTTTGAGCTTTATTAAAGTTTCTTTTATGAATGTGGGTGCCCTTGCATTTGACGCAGAGTTCATCTTGGTAGATTTTTCCTTTGATAAGTATGAAGTGTCCCGTCTTATCTTTTTTGATAACTTTTGGTTGAAAGTCAAGTTTATCCGATATAAGTATGGCTACTCCAGCTTGTTTCTTGGGACGATTTGCTTGGAAAATTGTTTTCCAACCTTTGAATCTGAGGTAATGAGTGTCTTTGTTACTGAGGTGGGTTTCTTCTATGCAGCAAAATGTTGGGTCCTGTTTACGTGTCCAGTCTGATAGTCTATGTCTTTTTATTGGAGAATTGAGACCATTAATGTTAAGAGATAATAAGGAAAAGTGATTGTTGCTTCCTTTTACTTTCATTGTTACATTTGGAATTCTGTGTGTGTGGCTCTTGCTATGGTATCTTCAGCACCTGTTTAGTGGGTTTGTTGAAAGAAGATTACTTTATTGATTTTTCTAGGGTGTAGTTTCCTGCCTTGTGCTGCTATTTTCCACCCATTATCCTTTGAAGTGATGGGTTTGTGGAAAGATGTTGTGTAAATTTGGTTCTGTCATGGAATATCTTGTTTCCTCCATCTATGGTAATTGAGAGTTTTGCTGGGTATAGTAGCCTTGGCTGATATTTATGTTCTCTTAGGGTCTGCATGACATCTGCCCAGGATATCTCACACCAGTGAGAAGTCTAGTGTAATTCTGATAGGTCTACCTTTATATGTTACTTGATCTTTTTACTTTACTGCTTTTAATATTCTTTCTTTGTTTAGTGCATTTGGTAATTGGATTATTATGTGTCAGGAGTGTTTTCGGTTCTGGTCCAGTCTGTTTGGAGTTCTGTAGGCTTCTTGCATGTTCATGGGCATCTCTTTCTTTAGGTTAGGGAAGTTTTCTTCTATAATTTTGTTGAAGATATTTGCAGGCCCATTAAGTTGTAAATCCTTGCTCTCTTCTATACCTATGATCCTTAGGTTTGGACTTCACATTGTGTCCTGGATTTCCTAAATATTTTAGGTTAGAAGCCTTTTGAATTTTGCATTTTCTTTGACTGTTGAGTCAATGTTTTCTATGGTATCTTCAGCACCTGAAATTCTTTCTTTTATCTCTTTCACTCTGTTGTTGATGTTTGCATATATGACTCCTGAATTCTTCCCAAGGTTATCTATCTCCAGAGATGTCTTACTTTGTGATTTCTTTATTGCTCCTATTTCCATTTTTTGATCCTGAATAGGTTTGTTCAGTTCCTACACTTGTTTGTTTGTGTTTTTCTGAAATTCTTTTTCTGAATTTCCTGTTTTCTCTTTAAGGGCTTCCATGTGTTGACCCATGCTCTCCTGTGTTTCTTTTAGTGGTGTGTGTTTGCTCTTGAAGGTTTTCTACTTGTTGACCCATTTTCTCACATAATTCCCTAAGGGATTTTTGTGTTTTCTCTTTAAGGGACAATTCAATTTTTCACAGAGATAGAAAGAGTAATTTGCAAATTCATTTGGAATACCAAAAAACCCAGGATATCGAAAACCATTCTCAACAATAAAAGAACTTCTGGGGGAATCATCATCCTTTACCTCAACCTGAATTACAGAGAAATAGTGATAAAAACTGAAAGGTATTGGTAGAGTGACAGGCAGGTACAACAATGGAATAAAATTGAAGACCCAGAAATGAACCACACACCTATAGTCACTTGATCTTTGACAAAGAAGCCAAAACCATCCAGTGGGAGACAGCATTTTAAAGAAATGGTACTGGTTCAAATGGCTGTCCATATGAAGAATGAATGCAAATTGATCCATTCTTTTTTTTGTGGTTTTTTTTTATTTTCTATATTTTTTTTTATTTACATTCTGAATGCTTTCCTATTTCCCGGTTCCTCCCTCCCCGAAAGTCCCATAAGCCCTCTACTCTCCCCCTGTTCCCCATTCTACCCCCTCTTGCTTCTCTGTCCTGGTATTCCGCTACATCCAGTCTTTCCAGGGCCAGGGGTCTCTCCGTCTCTCTTCTTGGAAATCTACTGATATGTGAATTGTGCATTGGGTATTCCAAGATTCTGGGTTAATATCCCCTTATCAGTGACTGCATAACATGTGTGTGCTTTTGTGATTGTGTTACCTCACTAAGGATGATATTTTCCAATTCTAACCATTTGCCTAGGAATTTCGTGAATTCATTGTTTTGAATTTCAGACTAGCATTCCATTGTGTAAATATACCACATCTTTGTAGCCATTCCTTCATTGAGGGACATCTGGGTTCTTTCCAGCTTATGGCTATTATAAATAAGGCTGCAATGAACATAGTGGAGTATATGTCCTTATTGCATGCATGGGAAGCCTCAGGGTATATGCCCAGGAGCAGTATAACAGGATCCTCTGGGAGTGTCATGCCCAGTTTTCTGAGGAACCACCAGACTGTTTTCCAGAGTGGTTGTACCAGCTTGAAATCCCACCAGAAGTGGAGAAGTGTTCCTTTTTCTCCACATCCTCGCCAACAACAGCTGTCTCCTATGTTTTTGATTTTAGCCATTCTGACTGGTGTGAGATGGAATCTCAGGGTTGTTTTGATTTGCATTTCCCTAATGACTAAGGATGTTGAACATTTTGTATCCGGCCACTTTGCTGAAGTTGTTTATCAGCTGTAGGAGTTCTCTGGTGGAGTTCTTTGGGTCGCTTAAGTATACTATCATATCATCTGCAAATAATGATAGTTTGACCTCTTACTTTCCAATTTGTATCCCTTTGACCTCCTTTGTTGTCTAATTGCTCTAGCTAGAAATTCAAGTACTATATTGAAAAGATATGGAGAGAGAGGGCAGCCTTGTCTAGTCCCTGATTTTAGTGGGATTGCTTCAAGTTTCTCTCCATTTAGATTGATGCTGGCTACCGGTTTGCTGTAAATTGCTTTTACTATGTTTAGATATGGGCCTCAAATTCCTGATCTTTCCAAGACCTTTAACATGAAAGGATGCTGAATTTTGTCAGATGCTTTCTCAGCATCTAATGAGATGACCATTTGGTTTTTTTCTTGGAGATTGTTTATGTAGTGGATTACATTGATGGACTTCCTTATATTGAATCACCCCTGCATCCCTGGGATGAAGCCTACTTGATCATGGTGAATGATCGTTTTGATGTGTTCTTGGATACAGTTGGCAAGAATTTTATTGAGTATTTTGCATCAATATTCGTAAGAGAAATTGGCCTGAGATTCTCTTTCCTTGTGGGATCATTGTGTGATTTTGGTCTCAGCGTATTGGTGGCTTCGTAGAACGAGTTGGGTAGTGTTCCTTCTGTTTCTATTTTGTGGAATAGTTTGAAGAGTATTGGTGTTAGGTCTTCTTTGAAGGTCTGATAGAATTCTGCACTAAAACTGTCTGGACCTGTGCTCTGTTTGGTTGGAAGACTTCCAGTGACCACTTTTATTTCTTCAAGGGTTATAGGATGGTTTAGATGGTCTATTTGATCCTGATTTAATTTTGGTATTTGATATCTGCCTAGGAAATTGTCCATTTCCTCCAGATTTTCTAGTTTTGTTGAATACAGTCTTTTGTAGTAGGATCTGATGATTTTTTGAATTTCCTCAGTTTCTGTTATCTCTCCCTTTTCGTTTCTGATTTTGTTAATTTGGATACTGTCTCTGTGCCCTCTGGCTAGTCTGGCTAAGGGCTTATCTATCTTGTTGATTTTCTCAAAGAACCAACTCCTAATTTTGTTGATTCTTTGTCTGGTTTTATTTGTTTCTACTTGACTGATTTCGACCGTGAGTTTGATTTCCTGCGTTCTACTCCTCTTGGGTGTATTTGCTTCTTTTTGTTCCAGGGCTTTCAGGTGTGCCATTAAGCTGCTAGTGTATGCTCTATCCCGTTTCTTTTTTGGAGGCACTCAGAGCTATGAATTTTCCTCTTAGCGCCTCTTTCATTGTGTCCCGTAAATTAGGGTATGTTGTGCCTTCATTTTCATTAAATTTTAAAAAGTCTTTTATTTATTTCTTTATTTCCTCCTTGACCAAGGTATCATTGAGTAGAGTATTGTTCAGCTTCCACGTTTATGTGGGCTTTCTGTTGTTTTTGTTGTTATTGAAGAACACCCTTATTCCATAGTGATCTGATAGGAGGCATGGGATTAGTTCGATCTTCTTATATCTGTTGGGGTCTGTTTTGTGACAAATTATATGGTTGATTTTGGAGAAGATTCCATGAGGTGTAGAGAAGAAAGTATGTTCTTTTGCTTTAGAATGAAACGTTCTATATATGTCTGTTAGTTCCATTTGGTCCAAGGCTGCAATTAGTTTCACTGTGTTCCTATTTAGTTTCTGCTTTCCTGAACGATCCATTTCAGACAGTGGGGTGTTGAAGTCACCCACTATTATTGTGTGAGGTGCGATGTGTGCTTTGCCCTTTAGTAAGGTTTCTTTTACAAATGAGGGTACCCTTGCATTTGGAGCATAGATGTTCAGAATTGAGAGTTCTTCTTGGTGGATTTTTCCTTTGACCAGTATGTAGTGTCCTTCCATGTCTTTTTTGATGACTTTAGGTTGAAAGTCAATTTTATCTGATATTAGGATGGCTACTCCAGCTCGTTTCCTGGGACCAATTGCTTCTAAGGTTGTTTTCCAGCCTTTTACTCTGAGGTAGTGTTTGTCTTTGACACTGAGGTGCGTTTCCTGCACGCAACAAAATGCTGGGTCCTGTTTACATATCCAGTCTGTTAGTCTATGCCTTTTATTGGGGAATCGAGACCATTGATATTAAGAGAGATTAAGGAATACCGATTATTGCCTCCTGCTGTCTTTATGTTTGAGTTGTTCTCTACTTTTGGGTTTGATGAAAGAAGATTACTATCTCGTTTTTTCCAGGGTGTTGTTTCTCTCCTTGTATTGGCAATTTCCACCTATTTTCCTTTGCAGGACTGGTTTTGTGGAAAGATATTGTGTAAATTTGGTTTTATCATGGAATGTCTTGGTCTCTCCATCTATGGTGATTGAGAGTTTTGCTGGGTATAGTAGTCTAGGCTGACATTTGTGTTCTCTAAGTGTCTGCATGAGATCTGCCCAGGATCTTCTGGCTTTCATAGTCTCTAGTGAGAAGTCTGATGTGATTCGGATAGGTCTTCCTTTATATGTTACTTGGCCTTTTTCTCTTACTGCTTTTAATATTCTTTCTTTGTTTAGTACATTTGGTGTTTTGATTATTATGTGATGGGAGGTATTTCGGTTCTGGTCCAGTCTGTTTGGAGTTCTGTAGACCTCTTGTAAGTTCATCGGCATCTCTCTTTTTAGGTTAGGGAAGTTTTCCTCCATAATTTTGTTGAAGATATTTACTGGCCCTTTAAGTTGCAAATTTTCCCTCTCATCTATACCTATAATCCTTAGGTTTGGTCTTCTCATTGTGTCCTGGATTTCCTGGATGTTTTGGGTTACATGTTTTTTGCATTTTGCATTTTCTTTGACTGTTGAGTCGATGCTTTCTATGGTATCTTCAGCACCTGAGATTCTTTCTTCCATCTCTGGTATTCTATTGTTGATGTTTGCATCTATGACCCCTGATTTCTTCCCAAGGTTTTCTATCTCCAAAGTTGTCTCCCTTTGTGATTTCTTAGTTGTTTCTACTTCCCTTTTGATATCCTGGATGGATTTGCTCAGATCCTCCACTTGTTTGTGTTTTCCTGTATTTCTTTAAGATATTTTTGTGTTTCCTCTTTCAGGATTTCTACCTGTTGACCCAAGTTCTCCTGTATTTCTTTAAGCGATTGTTGTGTTTCCTCCTTATGGGCATCCATCTGTTGTTCCATATTCTCTTGCATTTCTTTAAGCGATTTTTGTGGTTCCTTTGTAAGGGCATCTACCTATTGATTCATGTTCTCCTGTATTTCTTTAAGCAATTTTTGTGTTGCCTCCTTATGGGCCTCCATCTGTTGGTCCATATTCTCCTGCATTTCTTTAATTGATTTTTGTGTTTCCTTTGTAAGGCCTTCTACCCGTTGATTCGTGTTCTCCTGTATTTCTTTATGATATTTATTTAAGTCCTTCTTGAAATCTTCTAATATCATCATGAGAAGTGATTTTAAATAAAGATCTTGCCTTTTGGGTGTGATTGGGTATCCAGGACTTGCTGATGTCGGAGAGTTGGGTTCGGATGGTGCCATATTGCCTTGATTTCTGTTAGTAACGTTCCTACGTTTTCCTTTTGCCATCTGGTTATCTCTGGTGTTAGTTGGTCCTGCTGTCACTGGCTGTTGCTTGGACCTCCTGTGAGCCTGCAAGGCTATTTCTGCCCCCATGGAAGACTGGGTTTCCCCTGGCACTGATTGCTGAGGGGCTGCCCTGCTCCTGAATGACTTTGGAGCACTGATGTGCCTTGCCCCATGTGATTTTATACTTGGGAAATCCCTGCGTACCTGGAGACTCAGAGTAGTCAATCCCCAGAGCAGAGGTGGCTAAGGGGAGACTGGCACGCTCTCTCCCGGTGTGCTCTCTCCAGGTGTAAGTCCCTCTGCAGGGCAGATGTCCCACAGCAGAGCTGGCACATTGATAACCACAGAACTGCCCAGCTCTTGGGTGCAGGGAGCACACAAGCTGGCTGAGTTCCAAGCGATGTTATGCTCAGTTTTCCCTGCACCTAGAGGTCCCAACTGCTATGTTGCCAGATCAAAGATGCTGGAGTGTACTGTGAACCCTCTAGGTGCAGATCACTCTGCAGGGCAGATGGCCCACAGCAGAGCTGGCAACCAGACGACCACAGAGCTGCCTCACTCTTGGGAGCAGATGGGAGCCTAGCAGCCTGTGTCCCAAGCGATGTTATGCTTGGTAATCCCTTTGCCTGGAGGTCCCAACTGCTCTGTTGCAGGATCAAAGATGGCAGAGTGTACTGTGTCGGGAATTTTCAACTGAGGAAACCTGAAAGGCTCTGAAAAACCTAAAGAAAATTTCAGCATCCTTAGTTATTAGGGAAATGCAAATCAAAACAACCCTGAGATTCCACCTCACACCAGTCAGAATGGCTAAGTTGAAAAACTCAGGGGACAGAAAATGCTGGAGAGGATGTGAAGAAAGAGGTACACTTCTCCATTGCTGGTGGAATTAAAAGCTAGTAAAACAGATCTGGAAATCAGTAAGACAGTTCCTCAGAAAACTACATAGTACTACCTGAGGATCCAGCTATACCACTCCTGGGCATATACCCAGAAGATGCTCCAACATGCAATAAGGACATATGCTCCACTATGTTCATAGCAGTCTTATTTATAATAGCCAGAAGCTAGAAAGAACCCACATGTCCTTCAACAGAGGAAAGGATAGAGAAATTGTGCTATATATATACAATGGAGTACTATTTAGCTATTAAAAACAATGAATTCATGAAATTCTTAGACAAATGGATGGAAATAGAAAGTGTCATCCTGAGTGAAGTAACTCAATCACAAAAAAAAAAAACCCACACACATGGTATGCACTCACTAATAAGAGGATATTAGCCCAAACGCTTAAAATAAACATATTACAATTCACAGACCACAGGAAGCTCAAGAAATTGGTAGACCAATGTGGGGTGATTTGGTTCCTCTGAGAAAGGGAACAAAATAATCACAGGAACAACTATGGAGACAAAGAGTGGAGCAGAGACTGAAGGAAAGGCCACCCAGAGACTGTCCTACCTGGGGATTCTTCCTATAAACAGTCACCAAACCCCGAAATTACTATAGATGACCGAAAGGAGCCTATTATGGTTGCCTTTTGAAGGGGCCCTGCCAGAGCCTTATAGATACAGAGGTGACTACTAGCAGCCAACCACTGGACTGAGTGCGGGGTTCACAATAGAGGAGTTGGAGGGCAGACTGGAGGAACTGGGGGTGAGGGGTCTGCAGCCCCATGGAAAAAGTGACAATGTCAGTCAACCAGACAACCCAGAGCTCCCAGGGACTAAACCATCAACCAATGGGTACCTGTGGTTCTAGCCAATAGATTGGCAGAGGAATGCCTTGTGGGCTTCAGAGGGAGTAGAGGTCCTTTGTCCTGTGAAGGCTCAATAGAGGCCCCAGTGTGGGGAAATCTAGTGGGGGTCATGGGAGTGGGTTGGGTGGAGGAGCATATTCTTGGAGGCAGGGGGTGGGAGGTTAGGTTGGGGGTTTTTGGGGAGGGGGAAACGGGAAGGGGTATAACATTTGAAATGTAAATGAAGTATATACTCAATTTTAAAAAATTTAAAAAAAAAAGAAAAAGAAAAGGATAAGAAGGAAAATTGATACTCACCAAAGGAAAAATCTACCAAGAACTCTCAATTCTAAACATCTATGCTCCAAATACAAGGGCACCCACATTCCTAAAAGAAACTTTACTAAAGCTCAAAGCAACATTGCATCTTACACAGTGATAGTCGGAGACTTCAACACCCAACTCTCAGCAATGGACAGATCATGGAAACAGAAACTAAAAAGAGACACTAAAACTAACAGAAGTGATGTACCAAAACATTTAAGAGATATCTATAGAACATTTCATCCCAAATAAAGAACAAATCTTCTTCTCAGAATCTCATGGTATCTTCTCATTAACTGACCATATTTTGATTACAAATCAGGCCTCAACAGGTACAAAAAGATTGATATAATCCCATGCATCCTATCAGAACACTTAGGCTGGCCTTCAATAGCAACAAAAACAACAGAAAGCCCACATACACATGGAAATTGAACAACACCCTACTCAAACATAACTTGGTCAAGGAAAAAATAAAGAAAGAAATTAAAGACTTTTTAGAATTTAATGAAACTGAAGGTACAACATACTCAGACATATGGGACATAATGAAAACAGTGCTAAGAGGAAAACTCAGAGCTCTGAGTGCCTCCAAAATGAAACTGAAGAGAGCATACACTAGCAGCTTAACAGCGCACCTGAAAGCTATAGAACAGAAAGAAGCAAATACACCCAAGAGGAGTAGAAGGCAGGAAATAAGCAAATTCGGGGCTGAAGTCAACCAAAGTAGAAACAAAAAGAACTAAACAAAGATTCAACAAAGTCAGGAGATGTTTCTTTGAGAAAATCAACAAGATAGAAAAACCCTTAGTCAAACTAACCAGAAGGCACAGAGACAATACCCAAATTAACAAAATCAGAAATGAAAAGGGAGATATAACAACAGACTGAGGAAATAAAAAAAAAGAAAAGAAAAAATATCAGATAAAGCCTATATTCGCCAAAATTGGAAAATCTGAATGAAATGCACAATTTTCTAGATAGATACCAAATACCAAAGTTAAATCAGGATCATCTAGACAGTCCCATAACCCCTAAAGAAATAGAAACAGTCATTAACAGTCTCCCAACCAAAAAAATCTCAGGACCAGATGGGTTTAATGCAGAATTCTATCAGACCTTCAAAGAAGATCTAATACCAATACTCTTCAAACTATTCCACAAAATAGAAACAGAAGGAACACTACCCAATTCATTCTATGAAGCCACAATTGTGTTTATACCTAAACCACACAAAGACCAAACAAAGAAAGAGAATTTCAGACTAATTTCCCTTATGAATATTGATGCAAAAATACTCAATAAAATTCTTGCCAACCGAATCCAAGAACACATCAAAACAATCATTCAACCGTGACCAAATAGGCTTCATTCCAGGAATGCAGGGATAGTTCAATATACAGAAATCCATCAATGTAATTCACTACATAAACAAACTCAAATAAAAAAAATGATCATTTCATTAGATGCTGAAAAAGCATTTGACAAAATTTAATATCCCTTCATGATAAAATTCTTGGAAAGATCAGGAATTCAGAGCCCATACCTAAACATAGTAAAAGCAATATACAGCAAACTAGAGGCCAATATCAAACTAAATGGAGGGATACTTGAAGCAACCCCACTAAAATCAGAGATTAGACAAGGCTGCCCACTCTGTCCCTACCTATTCAACACAGTACTCAAAGTCCTATCCAGAGCAATTAGACAACAAAAGGACGTCAAAGGGATACAAATTGGAAAGGAAGAAGTCAAAATATCACTATTTGAAGATGATATGATCATATACTTAAGTGACCCCAAAAATTCCACCAGAGAACTCCTAAACCTGATAAACAACTTCAGCAAAGTGGCAGGATATAATATTAACTCAAACAAATCAGTGTCCTTCCTCTACTCAAAGGATAAACAGGGTGAGAAAGAAATTAAGAGAAACGACACCATTCACAATAACCACAAACAATATAAAATATATTGGTGTGACTCTAACCAAACAACTGAAAGATCTGTACAACAAGAACTTCACATCTATGAAGAAAGAAATCAAAGACCTCAGAAGATGAAAAGATCTCCCATGCTCATGAATTGGCAGGATTAATATAGTAAAAATGGCCATATCGCCGAAAGCAATCTATAGATTCCATGCAATCCCCATCAAAATTCCAACTCAATTCTTCATAGAGTTACAAAGAGCAATTTGCAAATTCATTTGAATAACAAAAAAAACAGAATAGCGAAAAAACAGTTCTCAACAATAAAAGAACTTCAAGAGGAATCACCATCCCTGACCCCAAGCTGTACTATAGAGTAATAATGTTAAATACTGCATGGTATTGGTACAGTGACAGGCAGGTAGATCAATGGAGTAAAATTGAAGACCCAGAAAGGAACGCACACACCTATAGTCACTTGGTCTTTGACAAAGGAGCTAAAACCATACAGAGGAAAAGACAATTTTTTTAACAAATGGTGCTCTTTCAACTGGTAGTTAGCATGCAGAAGAATGCAAATTGATCCATTCTTATCTCCCTGTACAAAGCCCAAGTCCAAGTGGATCAAGAACCTCCACATAATACCATATACACTGAATCTAATAGAATAGTAAGTGGGGACGAGCCTCGAATTCACGGGCACAGGGGAAAATTTCCTGAACAGAATACCAATGATTTATGCTCTAAGATCAAGAATCTACAAATAGGACCTCATAAAATTGCAAAGCAAAAGGCAAAGGACACTATCAGTACTACAAAGCAGCAACCAACAGATTTGGAAAAATCTTTGCCAATCATACATCATATAGAGGGCTAATATCCAATATATACAAAGAACTCAAGAAGTTAGACTCCAGAGAATCAAATAACCCTATTAAAAAATGGGGAACAGAGATAAACAGAGAATTCTCAACTGAGGAAACCTGCATGGACGAGAAGCACCTAAAGAAATGTTGAACATCCTTAGTCATCAGGGAAATACAAATCAAAACAATCCTGAGATTCCACCTCATACCAATCCAAATGGCTAAGACCAAAAAACTCAGATGACAGCAGATGCTGGCAAGTATGTAGAGAAAGAGGAACTCCATTGCTGGTGGGCTTGCAAGCTGGTACAACCACTCTGGAAATCAGTCTGTCAGTTCCTTAGAAAATTGGACTTAGTACTACCTGAAAACTCAGCTATACCACTCCTTGCCATATACACAGAAGATGCTCTAACATGTAATAGGGACACATGCTCCACTATGTTCATAATATTTATATTTAGAATAGCCAGAATCTGGAAAGAACCCAGATGTCCCTCAACAGAGGAATTGATAAAGAAAATGTGGTACATTGACACAATGAAACTCAGCTATTAAAAACAATGAATTCATGAAATTCACAGGCAAATGGATGGAACTTGAAAATATCTGGAGTGAAATAATTCAGTCACAAAAGAACGTGAATGGTATGCATTCAACTAATAAGTGGTTATTATTCCAAAAGTTTGGAACACCCAAGATCCAATTCTCAGACCACATGAAGCCCAAGAAGAAGGAAGACCAGAGGGTGACTGCTTTAGTGCTTCTTAGGAGGAATGAAATACTCACAGGAGGAAATATGAAGACAAAGTGTAGAGCAGAGACTAAAGGAAAAGCCACCCAGTGACTGCCCCACCTGGGGATCCATCTCATTTAGTCCCCAAACCAAGATTCTATTGTGAATGCCAGGAAGTGCTTCATCACTGGAGCCTGTTATGGCTGTCTTCTGAGAGGCTCTGTCCAAGTCTGACAAATACAGAGGTGGATGCTCACAGCCAACCATTGGACTGAGTGCAGGGTCCCTGATAGAGGGGTTGGAGAAGGGACTGAAGGAACTGTAGGGGTTACAGTCCCATGGAGGGAGCAACAGTGTCAACTGGCCAAAACGCCCAGAGCCACTGTGGACTGGACCACCAACCAGAGTATACAAGGAAGGGACCCATATCTCCAGCTGCATATGTGGCAGAGGATGGCCTTGTTGGACGGCAGTGGGAGGAGAGGCCCTTGGGTCTAAGGGTGTTTGATACCCCAATGTAGGGAAATGCCAGGGCAGGAAGGTGGGAGTGAGTAGGTGGGAGGGTGTGGGAGCACCCTCATAGAGGCAGACTGAGGGGGGATGAGATAGGGAGTTTTCAAAGGGGAGACCTGGAAAGGGGAAAACATTTGAAATGTAATAAACTATCTAATGAAAAAAGACCTTATATGAATCTGATAGAAGAAAAGTTTGGATCACGCTTGAATTCACTGACACAGCAAAGGATTTCTCAACAGGACACCACTAGTACAGGCACTATAGATCAGTGACTAAAGAATGGGACTTCATGAAGCTGGAAGCTTCTGTATGGCAAAAGGACAACATCATTGGAGGTGAGGCAACCTACAGAATGATACATTTAACAGAGGGTTAGTGTCTAGAATGTACAAAGAAGCAGAAGAAACTTAACATAGAGGAAACAAATAACCCAGTTTCAAAACGGAGTATGAGAGCTAAACAGCTCTCAGAAGATGAGACCCAAATGACTGAGAAATGCTCTTTTTAATGCTCAATGTTCTTACCCATCAAGAACATACAAATTAAAATTATTTTGAGATATCATCTTACCTTAGTCAGAATGGCCAAGGCCAATAAAACTAACGACAACATGTACTTATGGGAAAGAAGGAACAGTTATTCTCCTATCAGAATGTAAACAGGTAGAGCCACTGAGGAAATCATCATGACATTTTCCCAAAATGATGGAATTTTATCTACTGCAAGGTACAGCTATCCCACTCTTAAGCGAACACTCAAAGATCTCTACATACTGTTCTGGAGGCTCAGGCTCATGTACGGTCATTGTTACTCTATTGACAATATCCAGGAATTGGAAATAATCTTGATGACTACCAACTAAAGAATGGATAATGAAAACATGGTATATTCATATAATGGAATATTATTCAGTTGTTAAGAAAAATGAAATTGTAAACTTTTCTAAGTAAATGGAGCTTAAAAACTATCATCCTGAGTGAGGTAACAGAAAGATAAATATTATATTTTCTTTATATGTGTATATTAGCTTTTAAGCTTTAGATAAGTGTGTTTTGTTTAGTGTATCTATAGAATTGAGAGACAGATAATAAGAAACCAGTGCAAGAGGAAAAGAATCTTCCAAGGAGTAGAAAATAGAATATAGCATTAAAAAATAGATAAAGGAGAAATTAGAAGAATTAAATGGGCAGAGGAACAGAACATCAAAATAAAGGGGAATATAGGAAGGGACAACTAACATTAAAAGCTTTTCAAAAAGCCACAAGAAAATCTACTACTGTAGAAGCATGCACACATGCACACACACACACACACAGACACACACACACACACACACACACACACACACACACACACAAGCACTTAAATGGAGTTACCATATAATAGGAGAGAGAATAACCCAATTATTATTAAATAAATTTATTATCAAATAAAGCCCCCAGTACCAGGAAGGAGTTAACATCCTTTTGAGTCATGGGCCAAAGATTTCCTATAGACTCCCTCAAACATTATGGGCCATTGTTGGTGCTATTGGTTATATTCTATAACATGCTGGTAAGACCCTATGACTGAAGAGACCACATACCCTTGTCATTGGACATAGAGAAATTGAGCAGGTACTCAACTGGAAGCTTCACCCTACTGAGTAGAATTCAGTCTGGAAGGTACTATGCATGCTTGCAGAGTAGAAAAGTAACCATCAATCTCACCCAGATACAGCCCTGGGAGTTACAATAGCAATCTACCAGTAAGATAATGCTGATTGCTTCAAAAGTGAAACAAATATTTTGGGAATAACTAATCACCTTTTGATTGGACTTAAGGTCTATTCTATGAAAATGGGCAAAAAGCTGATACTACATAGAGCACGGGCCTGGGGAAAAATCTGCTATAGGAACTTAGCAATAAATGACTCCTAATGACATATTC